>BGPR01009449.1:0-53340 GCA_013235015.1 Araneus ventricosus
AATCTTCGTTCAGTTACGTATTGCTATTAACCTTTTTTATTTTAAAATATCATTTTTATCATTATTTGTAATTCTTTTTTAATTTTCTTGTTTTTACTCTTTTTACCTTATGTTCATGTGTCAATGAGGCTTTATACATTTCAAAGTGAAATTTATTTGGTTTCAATTGAAATTTGTTATATTTTTATATGTAACTTAAGCAAAAGCATATGTGTTTTAAATTGGTTTTTATGTACTTTTATGTGTTCAAAATGGGATTTTTATTTCAAAGCGTTCTGTAACTGGGTTTTTCTTTTCAAGTTTTCATCCAAGGCGAGTTTCCGTTCGGGCGCATGGAGTGAATGGAGGTGGAAGAAGGTTCCCTGGCTTACCTGACTGGAAAGCACTGATTGAGGAAGGACCCTTTCGTCCGGATTGATGGCTGTGCCAGAGGAATGAGTACCCTTTTATTTTATTTTCTGAAGGAAAGTTCTTTTAAATTATGTGGAGCTTTGGACACTAATAGGCGATGAAGGGACATTAATTATATATTTTTGGCTTCGGGGATAAGGGGGTGGATTTTATTTGTAAAGGCATGTTGTGGAATTGATAAGAACGTAATTCAAATTCTTTTTTTTTTTTAATCAAGATGTTCTAACAAATGTTTTTGTGATATTATTATTTTACTAAGGAATGTATGAATGTGCCGTTGTTTCTCTTGTTATTTTTTTCAATTCAACATGGGCTCTGAGTCACGTGAATTAAATAAAAAAATATATATATATATATATATAAGGGGTTGAAATCAAGATTTGATTGTCAATTTGACTTAATTCTCTCTTGTAAATGGATGTAATATTAATTGTCATGAAAAGATAAAATATAGAAGTAGATATAAGTTATCTTAATTTTAAAATGTAACGAAGCGAAAATTCTTTTGGCTTACTTGAAGCAAACTTAGGTGAATTGATAAATGAATTAAGATGTGAAATGGTATTGGGAATAACCTTAACCTTAAATCTACCGTGACTCACGCCCCATGCTTTGTGATTGCTTTATTTTCGTTTTGTATCATGTATTAAGGACTCGCGAAATTTGCCGGTAGGGCGCCCACCGTTTTCTTGTGTAATCGGAAGCATGACAATTTCTAAAAAAAAAAAAAAAAAAAAAAAAGAAAGAAAATGTGTAATAATATACTGGATTAATTATTTCGTATAGAGTACAATAATTTTAAGGTTTAACAATTTCTTCAAAATGTGTAAAAAACACACTAATCTAGTATGTTTTTTCGTAATATGTGCAATAATTTTGAAGTTTGAGATTTATTTATTTTTTTTAAAAGTGTGTAAAACATATTTGATTAATTATTACGAAACATGTGCTATAATTTTGAATCTTCATAATAGTGTGCAGTAGCTGAATTGTTTAACGTATCCATAATTGTTTAATAAATTCACATTTTTATTTACATTTACTGATTTATGTTGTTACTTCACAAGTGTGTCACATCCTAGCAAATCTAAGGCTTTGGTTAAAATTAAGTTCCTTTGGGTTATTGCTTAAAAATAAAAACACAACGCACCCTACCATCTTATATTTTGTGATAACCTCCTAGCAAAAGTGATTTCCTTAACAGTTTGATAACTTTGCTGAATGCCCTTAGGAGAATTATCTTGATGAATGATTTTGTTTAACTTGAGTTTAAGAATCAGTTATTTCTTAGATTTACAGGTAATCTACTCATTCTTGTAAATTATTTGGTTAAGAGTAAAAGGTAAAATCACGACAATACATGCACTCAGACAAACTTCCTGCTGATGCATCTCATCCAAAGCTTAATAGAAATCTACAAAGTTTAGATTAGTTATATTAATGTTCCGTTTTGAAGCAACACAAGGGGTATTTTGGGACAAACTCGTGATTTTGAACTGCGGTTAGAGGATGGGGATGACACTTGAACTGGCACACTTCTCTCCAAACTTCCGCAGAACCCCAGCGAGAGGATGTTTGGCCTCCTATATATGATTTAATGTGAAAAAGGCTCGCATACATGGTGGATCTTCAGCGGAATCGGGTTTTGAATCTGGAATTCTCTGGCCCCGAAGCCAAGATCTTATCACTAAGCCACTGTGGTCCATACAGTTCTCAAAGACCACATTTCAAATTTCGAGATCACTGCTCAGACAGATATAAACATTTTTTTTTTTACAATTATGGAAGCGTAAAAAGTAGAAAATTCATCCAAATCTGTAGATTAAATTTTTTTATGATACAATACTTTCTATACTCCACATATGAGAAAGTTTGAAAAGAATCACACAAAAAGTTTCAAAAAATAATACGTCTTTGCATTAAAAACATAAAATACTTACCAGAAGATGATGCATATTTTTCTCTACCGAGGTTAGTCACTGCTTTTGAAATGATTCTAGGGTCTTCCCTTTCTATCATTTTATCACTTTTAGACTGATGTCCGAAACTATTAAGATATGATGTCAAATTTAAATTTCTACTAACAAGCAAATTCTTTTCGAAAAGCCTAGAATGCCCCACACAACACGAAACAGTGCACAGTTTCTTCTGTTTGGAGGACTTGAGAGATGAATATCGCTTAGACTTTCTTGCAAAAAAACCTTCATCCTTATTAGACTGGACACTTTCGCTACAGTTCCCTGAATCAACATCTCCCTCTGATCCTGAACTCAGATGTTCTCTTGAAGAAGGGCTGTAGGACTGCATCGACATTTTGGTGCTGGTCTTCACTCGTATGCGAGAACCCACAGAAGTGTGATTATATTTCAGGATGCTGGATATCGCCTTGGGTTTCAAATATATGTATTTAAGTTCAACATCAGGAGGCAAATTTCTCAAAACATGGATGGCATTGCTCACAGGAGCCTGAAAAGGATATCAGAATTTTTGTGTTCATTAAATATCATCAAGAAATTGTTTAGACTTAACCCCTTCCTTCTCGCACCCATCAAAATTACAGGGTGAGGTTTTGCCCTCTATTTCTTATGTCCATGATATTTCTGGGATGGAGTGTTCAAAAGTAAAGCATCAAAAAGATTAAAAACAATCAATTTCTAATACCTGCAAAATTTTTTATTTCTTTTTTTACATACCAGATGGAAGTATCAGATTATTGATAATGTAATTGGAGATAGTTGGTTTATTTTAAACTAAATGTCATCACTACCAAATATGTATAGAAAATAGGCACTTTTTTTACTATTTTCTTGAAAATTAAGCAATCGTTAAGGGATTAAGGTTATGGCACAGTCGATAAATTTGAATTTTTTGAAGTGATAACTTGTCAAATGCAATAATAATTTAAAAAACAATGAATTGCAACTCTAAAATTGAATGTTTTTTTAAATAAATGCAGCCATCCGAGATGGCAACTGGTTGACGAGCATTTTAACGACTGACAAATGGTTCGCGAGATCAACGACAAGATCATACTGTAATCTTATGTCTAACCAAGAAATCTTCAGACATAACAAAATGCATAGAACCTAGGACTCTAGCAAGTTACTTGGAAGAATTAAGACTTAATCGTTTGCCTTTTAGTACTGTCAATATGAATGAAACTATAAAATTTGCTGTAAAATTAGATACCAAAATCGATGATTTGCAATTGTATCAACAATATATTTGATCTGAAAATTTATCATTAGCAGTTAATATTACTTCAATTAATCGCTGAGAATGATGATACATGATAAGAATCAAAAATTTATTATCTGATTTTTTAATATTTAATATTGTAAACATAAGAGGAATTTAATTTATTCCTTAAAAGACATAATTAATGTAAAATTTGTGTATTAAAACTATTCTACAATAGACTAAAACTTTCTACAACCCCTTCCCTCCAAAACTTGGAGTCCCATACATAGTGTGAATAATTAAAATTACAGACTAAAGAATCATTTAGAATAAAACATGGATTTTAAATGCAAAAACAATATATACATCATTTACTTTATTGAATATTTGTAAATATAAAAAAGAAAATTAAAATATACATATTAAGGATGAAATAATACAAATATATCTATTTCTATAGCTCAAACATTAGCTACATGCAAATTAATTATTAACAACATAAGTTCTAAAAATACCAGAGTTTAAAAACTATTTCCAATAATTAAATTGATTATATGTACATAATTAAGAAATTAAATGTCCTTACAGCTGCATTGGTATTTGACAGTAGTGACAAATAGTTTGTTAACTGAGGGAAAAACTGAGTAGACAGTACCCTGAAAAAAAAATAGAGTGCACTTAAAATATAAACAAAGCATAATATTTATACAACTCATAATTCATAAAATTATGCAATGACGAAAATTAAAAAAAAAAAAAAATCAAGTTATAAACAGCTATTAGCTATCTCTACTAATAATAAAAGTGAATATGTCGGGGCCTTACACCCTTGCGGGTAGGCCGGACCTGCAGGGGCACTAAAATAAAAAAAAATATATATCACTAATGCCATTCACCTCTGCCAGCCACCATTGACCACCATAAACACATGCATCTTGTGTGAAGTGTTATTTGCACAGTTTTTGTTAGTGGAATGAATTTCATATTCCATAGCTTGTGAAGTAATGAAACACTCCAGGTTACTCTCTGGCACAGGAACAAAACAATGAAAACTCCTTGTACCAATAATTCCCATAGAATTTTCAAATCGGTCAAGAAGTTTATTGTTATGATGTTTAATGATTTCTTGATCTTTTATGTAAGTCAAGGCGATTACTTCTAAATGTTCTTGACAAAATTCAAACATTTCTGCTTGCGTCTATATTTGGATAGTGCACGGTCACTGGAGACTAGTTTTGGTTTGTTGAAGTCTATCTATTTCATAAGTTTGTGAACAGGTCTGAACATCCACACATTTTTTTTTGAATAAGTATATTAGGCCTACTGCATTTTAAGAGATTATATCATAAATAGAAATATGACATAATATAATGTTATAACTTAACAGAATAAATATGAAGTAAAATTAAGAAACCAAATGGTTCATTAATTGAAAACATAAATGCCATGAGAATTAATTTGATAGTTTGCATTAATTTGAATTGTAATTTTAATTACAAATAATACTTGAGGTCATATTATAATTTATTGACGATAAAAATAATATTTAGTCAAATTAATGCTCCGTCATTTTCGGCAAAAAATACGTTTTTCATGGGATTTTTAAAGTCCTCTAACTTGACTTGTAGATAAATATCAAACCTTATATTTTTACAGCAGTATAATACACTGTAGAGGATCTATCTGTAAAAATTTCAGATTTTTAAACTTTGCCCCAACAAAGATATAAGGTGTCAAAATTTGGATTTTTTTGAAATTTTCGGATTTTGAAAGCCCGTAACCCGTAAAGAAGCAAATCTAAGAGTTGAAATTTTTTATAAATACAGTACATTATGGTAGCTACACATCCCCACAAAAGTAATATGGAGAATAGATTCCTTTTGGGAATTATATGCCTTCAGAAATTGAAAATTTGCCAGTTTTAAAGTCAAATTTTTAAGCTGATTTTTGCTATTTGGGATACAATTTTCCTTAAATATGTACTGGAGATAATAAAGACTGTATCTTCCTGAATAAACTGGTTTTTGTTTCATCAACCTCGGGTTCACCAGTTCCGAGTAATGTAAGTTAATGCAAACCCCTACAAATGCAAAAATCAGCATGTTTTGTAAAACAAAAATGGCTGCCATCAGAATTCAGAAAAAGATAAAAATTTAAAAATAGTCTTTTTGGACTCACTAATCATGTAGGAATCAACATACAAAAAATCATTTGACTATAAAATGGTCAAGCAACCAATTATTATTTTTCAGGATCACTGACATGGAATGACCCAGACAGCATTTAAAAGATTGTATTAAAAAAAAAAAAACTTTAGAAGGAACATTAAAACTAAAGAAAAATTCAGAATAATATAGGCTATATATATGCTATTCAACCTATCTTATATTACACAATTCAACTATGGAATCTTTCAGCAACACTGAAATCTGTTGAAAGCAACACCATTTTCCAAACATTCATAATATTTATAAGAATATAACTGACCTGCTATTGTGGAAAACACAACCAGCTGTCACAGAGGAGCTTAACTGGCAGACATGCAATAAACGATTGGCAGTTACAACAACATGGGAATTCTGGAAAATGAATTACATTTCATTCTCTAATTTCTGCCATAAATGCAAAGAAGTCAAAAACCAATTTTTTTTTTGTTCTTGCAAGAATTATGATGATAATTCTATAAATATCATATTTGTTTTAAGAATAATATGAGATTATTATTAAAATACTAAAAAAACAAACAAACAAAAAAAAACCCTATAAAAACTGTATAACAAAAAACAACAAAAAAATTCTTAGGTATTTAGTTAGTGTATTCCTCACTAGATGGAGATAGGCGCACACAACTGTAAACAAAGCTTACTTTTGATAGCATTGATCATTCCATAACAAAGAGAGGCAAGATTTTTAAGCCTTTTTTCCGACTATCTTAAAAAGATTGTTTTGAATTTCTTCTTTTTGGATAAATGTTTTCTTCGTTATTTTGTTTCCAATTTTAACCAGAATAGGTTCAGGCCACAGAAGAAAACTATTTGACCTTAAGGTCGTTTTTCCTCAACAGAAAGCCTATTATAATTTTGAATCTGCATGGATGGTGGACTCTGAAGAAATCAGTCATCGGATTCTTCTTCTTCATCCTCGATATTTTTCATTCGTTTATTGATGATGTTATTGTATTTTAACCTCTATCACAGTTTTAATTTTCTTTAATTTGTTTTAATATCTTTATAAGATTAATACAATATTTTGGTTTAATAGATTATAATAAGAAGCAGAACATTTCAAACAGGGCACACTTTCGTGCTTTTTACGATTCACTTTGTTACATAAATCGAAAAATTTATTTTGAAATATCAAATATTTATAAGATTTCAAACCAGTATGTTATTTGATTTTGTAATTAGGAAATAATTGTAAGCTTATGAAAATGATTAAATACTGAAAAACTAAAAGTATATAAACATTTTTTTGATGCAATATTCTTTCTAAGAGCCTTTTTTTTTTTTAAATATTTCAATTACAGATGCTGACGCTTAAGAGAGGTAAACTGATGTAATGGCTAAAAGATGAAAAATAAATATTGGAGTCATGTAAATATCCAATATACAGTGGAACTTGGCTACTTCAAACGAATTTTTCTCTGGTCCCTTGAAATTCCTATTAATATAATATTAAAATATTCTCCATAATTTGAACTTATTTTGGTTAATTTGAAGTCAAAACTAAAATTGCTTTCCTTAGCTAAATAGGTTTTTACCTTGTTTCCTCAGTAATTGTAAGTCAATAATTTTTAAATCCCTTAATTCCCTTGATGATTTTATTGCTGTACAATACATTCAACCAAAAAAGCAATGAAAAATTTCTCATCTTTTTAAAAAACCTTGAGCACATTAGATGTGAATTATACAGTTTATTTCCAAATCTATATATATAAAAGAGGAAAGTATGTGTGTGTTCTTTTTTTGGTTCTTTACGTACGCCCACACCATTGGACTTATGACAACCAAATTTGGCACATTGATGAATTAGCACAAGAGGGAGCTAATGCCATAAAAATTATTTTAAAATTCAAATTAGATTTTTATTTATTTAATTAAATAACGAAAATTAAGCTATTTTTAGACGTTTTCCACCAATAATTTCCGAAATACTTATGGTACGAAAATTATTTTTACATCACCTTAAAGAGCAAAAAATTATCTTTTTAATGATACCAATTTAATTGTTGTACAATTTTTTTCTAACTGTAATTAACATTTCAAAATTCTTTTTAAACTAAAATTGCAACAATGCTTTTAATGTTATAAAATAAAATTCAAACTAATTTATTGTTTCATAAAATCCTTTATTCACGTGTTTACACCACTGTTAAAGTTAAGAAAATGTTTTTTTTTTGGTCAAGGTAGACTTCTTACTTCCACTATTATTTCATAGCATGCACTTAACTTCCATTTTTATTTCATAGCTTTTAATATGCATTCAAATATCCAATGACGTTAGTTCAGTTACTATGCGATGTTTTGTTTAAATTTCATAAATTTTTGAATATTAACGTTGATATGGCAGCACTGTTTAAAAAGAGTAGAAAAATGCTATTTCATATTTGAGTTTCAGTCTTACTTTATTTATAGTATTAATAGAGAGTATTTAAATTTAGCTTTTATTTTAAAAGAGTATTTATATTTAGTTTTTATTTTAGAAGAGCATTTATATTTAGTTTATAGAGTGGGAAGCACATCCTTAGAGTGGCTGTACTAGTAATAATTTAAAGATAATTTCAAACACCCGGATATGTTTTGAAAAACTGAATTAAAACCATGCCTCGAAAGAAACTGGTTTCCTTTGGTAACGAAAGGATTAAAAGAAGATTTACGTTCGCTGAGGAAAGTTGGTGACAATATATATATATATTTTTTTTTGGGGGGGGGGAACAGAAGGCCGGTATATGAAAAAATATGGATCCCGAGCAATGCTGGGTTTTCAGCTAGTTTTATTATACAATTGTTGCATTTAAAGTGTCCAATACTACTGTTTATTAAAATACTTACTTTCTTTATTGAAATAACTTTTTTAGAATTATTAAAAAAAGTAAATAATACTAATTATTTCTTTATTCATACAAATTATTTACTATTTATTTATTAAAACTTTTAAATATTAAAAATAAATCTTTGCTATCATATTTAGTTTTAAAATTGCCATTTTCTCATTTCTTGCTCTGTTCATTTTTAGAAGCAGTTTCTCTTAATTTGAATTTTTGGATAAAGTGAATTTTTATTGTGGTCCCGTCAGCTTTGAATTAGCCTAGTGTCACTGTATAAACTTTTTCAAATTCAAAAATAATAAAATATCGAAGATGGAAAATTGGTCAACAGTATTGCTTTACGTAGTTTTGAAAGGAAAGAATTTCTTATGGGTTTGAAACTTTTTATTAAATTATTACAGCAATATAGATATTCACTGAAAAAAATTTGAGTTCAATATATTCAAAGTCATAAAACAAAATGAAAATAAAAAGACTTTCAGTGGATATTTACCTTTTTATAAGATTTGAGTGGCAATGCATTCATAGAAAGCTGAAGGACATTACCAAAACACTGAGACAGAGTAATGTAACGTGACCAAGCTAACTCCATTCTACTTAGAAATTCATCACGATTGTTTCCACAAGCCTAAAAAAAAAATTGTAATTCTGAAATAAGTATTTTTGACAAAAATAAATGATCAGTAAATGAACATGAACATAAAATACTTCTTTACCAGAAAAAATAACCAATGAATTTCAGAAGTCATGTAAACTATTACAACTATGAAAAACACAACGTATACAGGGTAATCCAAAATCATTGCCCTGATTACAAATGCCTATACCTTTCTTGGCAACAATGATAGGAAGAAAAAAAAATTAACACAATACAGAAGAAAGATTAAAGTTTTGTTTGCATAAGCAATAACTGCTCTATGCGACAAGCACTGGTCTTGAGAACAACACCAAGCTTTACCAGAAATTCAAATAGTTAAAATAATGTAACATTTAATTTAATTAGCATTAATTTATAAATTATTTATTGAGCTAAAATAATGAAGTGTATAATAAATAGATATACAAGAACATACGGAACAAATTCCATGAATTCATTTTAATATTTACAAGTCTTAAAAATACTGCTTGTTCCTTAACTTTTGGAAATCTGTGATGTTAAACAGTAATTCAAAAGGATTACTCTGTTATAACTTTCCTGAAAGTTATTGCAGATTAGAGTATGTATATGGATAGAGTAGACTCTATTAACATATATAGGAAATATTATTATGAGAGTGCTGAATGTGTTCTAGTACTTACTGTTGTCAGCAACACATACAACATTATTTTAGAAAGTAACCTATTTTGAAAAGGGGAATATGTATGAATTTCAAGAGAAAAGTGTAGTACACATTGATAATTAGGTCACAAAATAAAAAAGTGATATACATATACAGTAGAGTGTCGATTATCCAAAACATTTGGGGACTGGGAGTGTTCGGATAACCAGTCATTTACAAAAAAAAAAATTGCACATGTCATAGGAGTAACATGAACAAAGAAGCAGTGGTATTAAACACAAAACTGTATATATTTTGTATCAGATGTCTTACAAATACATACCTTATATAAAGTAGTAGTATATTAAAGTATGCCTACAATTTATGAAAAAAGAAGTCCAAAATTTTCTTTTGTCTCAAAATTTTTTTGCTGCTAAATCTTGCACACGTTTTAAAGACAGCAATTTACTAGCATAATATTTTTCTTGTTGTTCTAACCATTTCAAGGCAGTGAAAAGTTTCCTCATTGGATGGTCACTTTTGAGCACGGTCATTGTTGCTAGGCTCTTCCTCGTCGTCACAAGGGTCTTGGTCATCAATGACATTGACCATGATTTCATCTTCAGCCAATACATTGATAGGCAGGGTCATTAACTTTACATTCGAGCCAGTCTTGAATGTTTTGTTGGTTGCATTCTTCAAATCTTGAAGATTCCAGGGATGTAACGAATATTTGGCCCTTTCGCAGAATATTGAACAGATATTCCGCCAAATATATTCAGGGTAATCATCTTTTAAAAATGTTCTTTTTAATGTATTTAACTGCAGAATTACTATTCAGAACATTTATTAAAAAAATATCCTAACATTTACCCAATTTTAAGCTGCACTGTACATAAGTGTATTTAATAATGTTGCGTATCATTTATCATTGCAAAACCTGAAATTATGATGCAAAAACAATAATTGTCCAGCATTTTCAGGAAGAAACTGTTCTGTTTGGTTTCATACATATATATATTATGAGCTTCAGAAAATAAGTGCTAACTATATGCTGTGCTTCCAAGAATTGAAAGATTTTTTTTTCTTTTTGCTAAATTTGCAAATTTTTCTGTTGTTTTTCCTCTCACCCATTAAGTGGACATTTTATCCTAGCTATTAGTAATTTTTATAAAAATAGGAATTTATTTCTAATAACTTTAATTTATTCATTGAATTTTCTTTTGTGTTTATCATTGCCATGCTCTGCAATGATGACTTTTTTACTTCTGTTTAGCAAGTCCAAAATGAAGGACATTTTATTATTGGAATTAAAATATTTAGAATATTATAAAAAATGCATCAAGGATTAATATTTTTTAAAATATGAAAATAAAAAAAAAATCGTTTAAAAGTTGAGCAGTACTTTATTTCAATTTAAAAGTAAAACATTTTTAAAAAGTAGGTATTCGGCTATTCAGCCAAATCACTATTCATTACATCTCTACAAGAGTCGCTAATCAGTCCAGCTAGTTTTGAATTTAAATTTACCAACTGGAATGCTTTTGGATAACCAATGTTTCAGTTGATCAGTATTTGGATAATCAATGCCGTACTATATAATTTAATTTCAACATTCAAGATTTATGTTGCGAAAGATAATAAATATACTGTACAAGATCTATGTTGTGAAAGATTCTGAATATACAAGGTCTATATTGTGAAAGATTATAAATATGTGAAAGATAAAAATTACTTCATAATTTTGAAAACTATACCAAATGTTTATGATGATCACTTTCAGACAAATAACTGAAGAAGTAAAAATAGAGGTAAGATAGAAACAAAAACAAGCATACCATGAGAACATTATTAATGCTGCCATGGTAAAAGCAAAATATTCCACATAAAAAGGAGAGTTGATCTTTCAGTACATTTGAACTGGTATCTGAATTTGCTCCAAGAACCTAAATAATGAAAGAAATGCTTAAGGCAAGTTTGGTTTATTTTATTATAAAAGAACATTCTTATCCTACACATACAATAAATATTTTTATCTAATGCTCATAATTTCAGAATATAATGTTTAAATACTTCTAACACGATTTTTTAATTCATGTAATTTTATGCCAGAATCTACCACTTTTTATTTAAAGCAAATACTTCGAGAAATAATAATACATATTATTTGTTTGTTAATAATATTTTAAACAGTGCTCCATCTAAGTAAAAATTCTTTCAAATTTTTCAAGAATAATGAATGATATTTCCTTATTCATTGTGAAGCAAGAAAGATCAAACAAGGGTATATTTCTATTAAAAAGACTGCAGTTGCAGTCAGGCACAAATGCTGGCCCCAGTGGCATAGCTGCAAATTTAGCTACCTGGGGTGAACTTGCAATATGCCGCCCTTCCTCTACAAGTTACATAACGCACGTAAACCTCAAGACAAAGATAATAAATTACAGGAGAAAAACACATTCCATTAATAATGCAATTCATCGCTTGACCCCCTCCATCTACGCAGATAGGTTGAAAAGTCGAGTGTACACTAATCTGGATCCCAATTGTCCCGACATTCGCTTAATCTGGACAGGATTTTTTAAAATAGCAGGATATACTAATTTTAGTGAGAGGTCAGCACGGAAATAATAATGCACGTGCCCGTTACTAAGTTGTGTTAATCAAGCTGTAGGAAATGTAAATATTTATGTAAAAAGACCTCGATTTTTATAATTTACCCATCTACAAGTTGTATTAAATGTACAGACATGACACAGGCTTGGAACAAAAAAAAAAAAAAAAAAAAAAAAAAAAAAAGAACTTCATAAGTAATGAATTGCGCCAAACATAAATACCGAGAAATAAAATAAGAATGTTTAATTCAACAATAAAATAAATAAATTTATACAAAAAGTCCTTGAGATATTAAAAATATTGTAAAATTATTAAATAAAAGAAAATTAAGAATGATAAAATCTGATGCTGAAAAAGCTGAAATCCGCAGAAATGTGTCATGTCTGCATGTACAGTAGAACCCTGCTAATCCGAAATTCTGGTTAATCCGAACCTATTTTATTTTCAAAAATTATATCTAATTGAAAAGATTACCTGAAAAGATTTAAATATACATACTAAAAACAAAAAAAAGTACTTTTTCAGCCAGCATAATTTTGTACACATTGAAAAAACTAATGCAATTCGCCGTAAGATAAGATAACTTTATGCAGGAGCACATCCATTATTCTAATGAAAAGGGAAGACATATTCTCTTTCTATTGCTTTTGAATAAAAGAATTCAAGAGATAGCAGTACTGAGTACTTATAACTTACATTTTTTTTTAGCACACACCTTTTTCTTTTCTATTTTTATCGGAATTTCGGGTAATCCGAACTGGCACCGGTACCAATTAGTTCAGATTAGCGGCGTTCTACTGTATTTTAAGGAAAACTCTGTTTAATCTGGATTTTTGGTGATTACCAGGACTTTACTGTATTAAAAATGACTATTCAATTCGAAGAATCTATTACATTAGTTATTTTTTATTACATAGCGATTGAGCTAGTGTCACTGCTCAATGTTATAAAATTGTTTTCTTGCATGTCTGATTTTGCCATCCCTTTAGATGTGCTGCTTGGGGCAGACTACCCCCCTGTCCCCCTTTAGCTACACCACTGGCTGGTCCCATATATTGGAACCTTTCTTAACCTTAAACATGTAACTGAGCAGAAACAAATGGGTAAAAGTCATTTAAAGTTCTCTCTTTAGGAAACACTGATGATTTTCCCCATGGGCCAATGTGCTATGCATGTCGTCTCTACTACTCCGTAAATGAATGGAAAATTATTGTTAATAACTTTTATCAAAATGCATACCTTATTTCAAAGATTATTTGTACTCACCAACAAATAATTACCAGACCAGAGAAATGCAAATTTGCCTTGATCCAAAACAATAATTGATGGCGTAGAAAATGCAGATTTTAAAAATTTGGCAACACCAACAAGCTGACAGCATAAAAAGTAACGATGACTTTCTGATGCCTGGAATGAGTAAATTAACATAAATCTTTTCAAACTGGATTAAATACTATTACAATCTTAAGAGAAGATACAGCTGAATATGGTAAGAAGAACCTTAAAAACATTCAAACTTAATCATAAAATTGCACAATAATGGTAATAATAAAAGGTATGTTCAGATGCATTATATTACAGCAAATTTAATATGTATTCTTATATAAATACTTAAAATTCTTTACACAGGGTAGGTGTATTCCTTGTTTACATTTTCAATATTCTATCTACAAACAAGCTACATTATATTACAATGCTTTTTTTGCAATTGAAAAATGTTTATTATTAACCGCTTAACTTAACAGCCTGAGAATACTCGTGCATCGAATTATCGAAATTTTAGTCTTATAAACTAAAATTCAATCATTAATTAGCTTTATAATTTGACACAAAAAATATGTAGGATCCATAAACATCTTAAGTATCCTATGCCTTCTTAGATGAATGAAAACGACAGCCCCTTTCCAAAACAGGAGGGGTCATCTTATTAGATAGCAAAGAAAACTATTCAGTTAAGTGGTTAATGTAGATTAATAATAAACACATAACAAAAACAATAGCTTAAAAAATTATTGCTTAACATGATATATTTAAATCCTAATCAATACACTATTATCCAAGAAGATACTCAAAATCAAAATTCTGTCTGAAAGAAGTTCTCAGATTTTAAAATAGTATATAGAACAAAAGCAAAAAATATATTTTATATTCCATGGGATAGGTGAAATAATAGAGAAAGTAATCTAGTCATACTATTTTTCTTTGCTTCTTTATTGCTAATTAAAAAAAAATATTACTAGGATTACCTGCACCGGGAAAAAGTACACAATGGCATCTTTAGGATCATCTTCATCTTCCTTGCAATATACAGTATCATATACAAAAAATAAATTCATCGTTTATAGCTATAAAGGACTAGCAGGGGGGAGCAGTTTTATTTTATCTTTTCGTGCAAACTTATAATTTCTAGCCTTCACGTTTTAAAGAAATGCACATCAATATTTCTTAAAATAACATTCGTGATATACTTCATGTATGTAAAAATACAGATGACAAACTTTTGAAATTATAGATAATTTTAAATCACATAGCTTTTTAAACTGGCCGCAAAAAAGCATAACTTTTTTTATTTGTTCTGAATGAACAAACACCTATATTATCAATTCATTTGAAATGAAAGCTACATTCCAACCAGAAATTTTATCAGAACAAAATAAACAAACAGAACATGTAATAAAATGTGATCTATTACGTAATTACGCCGGACGGTTAACAGTTTTAAAGCTTGTGGATCAGCCACACTGAATTTTACATTTTTTTTTTTCTATTCTTGATTTTTTAAAGATATAATTTAATGCAGTTATATAATATCAAATTTTAGTGAAAAAAATTATTGAAAAGTAAAATATATTTTTCTGTTTTCTCCCATAATAATTGAATTGCTGTTACATGTTTTGAGCTAAACAATAGTAGGAAATACAGATGATTTATTGATAAAATCTGAATAAACTATAAACAAAATTAGGTCGTCGCATTTCAGGAGTGAGTGTGAGAGAGTTGAGGAACTGGAGATTGTAACTACTTTGCTTATTTCTTAATTCTCCATTATATTATATATTTTTTTTGCAATAGAAAGCAAATTTCTGAAATGGTGTTTGTTACAGTAAAGGAACTAAAACGACTTGTTCATCCTCATCATATTTTAAATTTTGTTTTAGCTTGTTCATATTTATTTACAAAACTTGTTAGGCCGTTTTGCACAATATTATACCCCAAATCAGGATGCGAGCTGGAATTCGTACGTATTCTATTTAATATCTTATCTCCCGTTTTAAAATTAAATTTGATTAGTTCCAAAATAGTAGAAAATTTGTGCTAGAAGTTTCAGAAATATTAATTTAGCATTTGTTAAATGGAATAGGGTATGTATTCATTGTTAATTTTATATGCTACTAAGTATATACAATTTTTTCTTAATTAATAAATTTTTTAACAAATTTTTGAAGTAGATGTAACCCTCTAAACAGCTGCACCGGCTATTTTCGTTTTTCATGTTCAATTCAAATACAAATTATTTCTGTATATTTTGTGAAAATTCCATATAAATTTAAAATATTTTTGAGATTTGATTAAATACTAAAAGTTTCAATTTATTTGCTTTAAAAACTAATTTTTTTATACTTTACAGCTGTTTTATCTGTATTATTGGGTGCTTAGAGGGTTAATTTCTATTTATATTTCAATGAGTGTTAAGCATAATGGAAAGTTTATTTAATTTAAATTTTTTGTTTATGCTGTTTTATTTGTTTAGCGATAAATTAACTTGGGTTTTTTCCCCATTTCATTTAACTTGTATGTATGTGCCTAAGATGATAATTTTTGGTTGAAGAACAATCCAGAATTCTCAATTGTCTTAAAGTTATATAGATTTTTCAATCATCTTTAATAAGACTTTTTATATTTTTAAATGCTCAACCAAATGCTTTTTAATGGCTAACTTAATTTAAAGCATCGATTTTAGTAATAAAGTTCTTTTAAATTATTTTGTTTAAAATTCCAAAATTAGGATAACTGCAAAGTAAAATTTCATTTCTATTGTTAGACCCTGAGATAATTATTGTCCTTTAAATAGGATGCTGGGATTTTTTTTAAAAATTTGATATTTCGGTTCAAAACCATTCATTCTACAACACATTTTTAAGAGTATGTACAAAATGATTTTTATAATATAGTAAATTATAATTAAATAACAATTACTTTCCAATCCCTTGCATTACCTTGAAACTTAATCGAAGGGTTTAGGTTTAGTTGAAAGGTATGTTTGAGACCTATGCTTGCTATAAAGCTGCTTTGGATTTATGTGGAGTTTACAGTACACACTTACTTTGTTCCTCTTAGGATCGCCAACTCTTTGACGCCAAGAACGGCGACGAGAGAACATTTGTTTTGGATGCGTCTAGATGTTTTTACCGAGCGACAAGAGTGCATGCGCACAAATTGCTCTTTTCATCAGTGTTTTGCTTATCAGGTTATATTGCGCCATGTTTCGATTGGACTGTTTTGTTCAACTCTCCGATGTGATTGGTTGCTAAATTCTAATTTGAATAAAACTTTGTTTGGAATTCTTTGGATTGAATATTGGTTCAGTATCATGTATGTTATTCTGTGTGTTACATTTCTCAATGAATAAGCGAAGCTATGATTATTCTGCTATGCTGAAAGCGAAGCCACTGATGTTTTTTAAGTTAAAAAATTTGCCCGGTACACTTTTAAAATGTCGCAGGCATTGCGTGCTCAATCTCTCGTTTTCAAGTGATGCATGCGCAAGAGAGCGATAAAAATCATACTGCACATCCAAAACATTATTTGTTGACAGCACATGAAATTGCGGCAAGAAGATTGGCAAGAAACAGGTGGGTACTATAAACTCCACAGTTATCCCAGTTTGTCTCCAATTGTGGATAAAAAATTTGAGCACTAATTCTCGAATTGAGGACTACACATGAGAGTCAGCCTCGCTGCCCACTCTAAATCGAAGGGTGAAAAATGCTTCAAAATGACATTGCTTTGACTTTAAAATCTGGCCAGTGGGTGGTATATGACAGTTGAAATGTGTTTAGGAATACATATTGACTTTTTACATGGAGCAAAAAAGAAACAATGGAATGCAATTGGTTTAGCTACAGAAGTTGAACTTAACTGTCCTATAATTAGGACAAGAGTGCTGACACAATGATATGTCTGTTAATATTATTTTCAAATGGATAATATTATTTCAAATTGGAAAAATTATAAGTCTGGTTCAAAAGAGGAGATTCCTGCTTGCAATTTTATGATGAAAAGATGTATGTAAAACATTATTGTGCTTAAACTGTTCAATCAGCATTTTCTCAGATAGGGTTTGTAATGGTTTCCAGCTTGAGTGATTTTTTTAGAGAGTCAAAACAAGTAAAGAAATTAAAGTTGACTTAATTTAAACACTCAACAGCACTGTGTGAAAAGATTTATCTCATTATATAATGAAGTGAATTCAGTGGCTAATCCAGAATTTGGGTCTGGGGGCTGATGGCATAAGCATTTTGTATTGTTGTGACGAATATCAAATCTCGTGGCTTATGTAAACCAAAACACTTTAACTTTACAGACTTTACTCACCTGACAATAAGAATCATATAAAAAGCAATAAAATACTTTCGATAATTTAATAAAAAATACAATGAAATAACTAGACAAAAAATGTTTTCGACCCTGTCAACGCTACAAGTACAAGTGGAATGACTAGAAAAGTAGGAAAATTTTAGAGCCTGTCAAGCCAGAAAGCAATGTTGTCACATTTTTATTATTTTTTTAAAAAAGGGAAATTAAGAACAAACAGTTGTAGTGATTTTAAATAAAATCAAAAAGTCTGGTTTAGCCCGATAGCCACCCTGGATTCGCCACTGAGTGAATCTATACTTATAAAAGGCAATGTTTGTGTGCGTGTGTGTGTTTGTCTGCGATGTCCAGACGAAGCTATCACACTTACAGCCATGAAATTTGGCACACAGGTAGTCGTAATGGTGACTGAATGCACCTCGAAGCCGAAATCTTAAAATTTAAACTAGAAATTTTTTTATTTAATGTTTTGTGTTGTTTTGGTTGATTTTTCGCGCTAATTTCTCAATAGAATGGTTTCAAATAACTGTACGACAAAAATAGATACGCCATCGGAAAGAGCACACGATTTCCGTTCTAATGAAGTTAGTTTTGAATTTCTAACGCAATTTACTGAATTTTGAGAAATTTTTAAAAAATACCCAGTTTTGGCATCAAGATGCTACTTTTGATTTTAAATTTGTTGCATCCGACTTTCTAATAACACTATTATTTTCAATTTTTTTCAGCTTATAAGTAGAACGATTGTGTCGGATTTAAAGCAACAACGGTTAAAATATCTTTTCAAGTTTTTTTTAAATTAATTTTTTTCTGGGCGGTTGAGAGTTATTTTTAGGTAGAGAGTTCCTCGCGCGGCACGGCACTTCGGAACACAGATGGCTATGTGATTGGTTGAAGGGGAGGTGACGTCATAACCTTGAATTGAATGACTGATTATTATTTTCGCCAGTATCTTAATGTATTTATTCATCTCGCATACTTAGCTTGCAGTATAATAATTTTCACGCTGCAATTTTTTATTATTGTTTATCGTGAAAAAAAAATAAGCGGGAAAATCAATAATGTGTATCTTTTGTTTTGATTTTGTTTTCAAAACTTTTTCATGTCATTGTGGGCGGGGTTTTTTTTTTTTTCATTTTGTTGAAGTCCTGATTCCACGGGCAACGCCGTGCGCGTACTGCTAGTGTGATATAATCAAGTGAAGGCATTTCCAAAGAGAATTGCAGTTGTTCCAAAAAGCTTTAAAAGTCTTTTATTCTAATCGTCAAATGATCTTTCAATAGTCAAATTTATTAATTTGATATTGTAAGATGAAATTTTAGAAGATCTAATCCATGACAACTTTGGAATGTAGCAGAGGTGAAATTGTGCTTATCACTTGTGAACATTAAATTGTAGATAGGTAATGCCAAATTAGCAACTGGACTGTATAATTTCTAAACTGGGAATATCCATAATTATGAATGCTGTAGGTAAGAAATTGACGATTTGGTATTTTGAATAGGTGTATGAAGGTAATTAGAAATAGTGTGGAAATTGAAAGTTGGAGTGATTATACTTTGAAAAGCATGAGTAACAAAATTTTGTCTATATATAATACATAAATTTTTGTAAACTAATATAAACCAAATAATTTAAAATATATTCAAGCTTCTCTTATTTCAGAAAGTATTGAAAGTTCTAATGATCTGTGAATTTTTTTAAAATTTATGAATAATATATTTTTGTTTTTTATGTATTCATTTGAATTTTTATGTTCCCTATTAATCATTTTTTCGAAGATTAGTTTTATCTGCTTCTTTTTAAAAATATTAATATTTTATGTTTTCAACATCAGTTGAAGAATATATTAAAATTCTGCTTGAAATATCCAACTTTCTCATCTTTATTTTAAATGAAGTAGAATTATTAAATTAATGAAGGATTCTGAATACAAAAAACGTTGGTTAACTTAAAAACAAGGCATGGTCTCATTGCCAAGGTTGCAGAACTTTTGTTAACTGGTAGAGCTTAACTGTGTTAATCTAATGCCAAATTTGTCAAGTCATTACTTGAAAAATTCAAGTTTGTGAGTCCACGCCATGTTTTTAAGTAACCAACAATTCAAATGTCTTTCTTAATAAATATTTAAATTTTTCAGAAAGAAACAGAGATTCTGATATTTCTTGCTGTGATAGTTTTTTTGCGGACAAAAAAGAGAGGTGAGATAAAATTCTTTAATGAATTTGAATGAAATGTGAACTTTTTAAAATATTTGGTGCAGAGTGCATTTTATCCCTACTGTACTTAAGATGTTTAAATATAACTTGTAAGCAAAAAGTGTAGCTCCTTAGAAGATGAAAAAAGAAACTTTTATCTTGCCATTTTCTGAATTAAGCTGTGTAATGGGTACTTCCTTGTTATAGCAGCCCCTGAGCTTACTTGGAAAACTTCAGACTATGCCAAGCAGATCACAGCTATGATGACATTTTGGCGATTGCTTACGGGGGCTGCAATAACAAGGACACTGTACAATATTTGATCACTTAACAGTTTTGCCCGAACGGTGTTCAGGCACTGTGAAAGGGGACTTCCCTGATTTCCTCGAATGCTGCTCTATAAGCCAATCCACTGATTTTCCTGGCTTTTTCACTTTACTTTGCAATGTTTCTAGTAAATGGCTTTAGCAGTCTTAATGTTGGATAGCAAAGCAAGTGTAAACCAGTTTTTTGGTAAGGTTAGGTAAACCAGTTTTTCAGTCCTTTTTCTTCTGTAATTAAAAATTCTGAAAAATTAATTAAATCAATGCTTGTAACTGTTTTGACCGCTGATTGATTTCAATACGAAATTGCTTATAAAAATATGCTTATTTTTGGGCAGAAAAATGAAATTGTTAAGTGGTTAAGCTTCTTTGAAACATTTTTTCTGTTAAAGAAAGTACCAGGGTTGCGGTGATTTAAATCAGTTGATTAAAATCACTGATTTAAAATCAACTGATTTTTTTTTAAAAAATCACTCATTTAAATCATTTTATTTTAAATATCAAGTTAATCTGCTTTAATGAAATAAAATTTTGCATGTATCTTTAAATAGTGATTTAAAAATATTTTTAAATGTATATTTAAAGAAAGAATATATAGAACATAAAAAAATATTTCTTTGAATTGATGTAACTAGAATACTTCCCATATCTCTATTTTTGAGAACACAAGCAAATTAGATTTTAACCCTTTGAGGTGCAAGGAAATAATTTTTTGAAAATATGATGAGAAAACATGAATGGGTTTAGTTTATTGTCTAGACATAGAATCTACAAAGAAAGTTTTTTTTAAAAAACTTACTCATTCCAAGGGGGGGGGATCGTCCCCCTTTCAGGTCATCCCCCTCATGAGAACCCGCTTAGATACAGCCACCTTGATGCACTCAAAAATTATTGTTGAATCTTACAGAAAATTATAAATTAAAACTTCAAGAATATTGGAGCAAAATTTTCGAGTTACTTTGCTAAAATTTTTAAATGTCCAGAACTGAAAAATTTCTTATCTCTGAGTCAAGGAATTTTCCCAAACTTTATCTCTCTCCCTATTCCGAAACAAAATTTCATAAGACTGCTATATACATTCTAAAAGGAATACTATTAGCCCTATCCTAAACCTATTATTTTCCATTTATAGTTGAATTTAACGGTTTAGAAGCGAGTGAAATTAGGTGTGCAATTAACTGGCACACTTCGCAGGGTTTGTTCGCTTCACTGAGTTAAATAAATCTCTAATGAGCAACACAATAAAATGCAAAGTATGAGATGCTCCTTTTTATTATAAAATAAATAAATATTGTGAAAGGATCATGTTCACAAAGAAAGAACATACTAAAATGCATTGAGTTTCATTTTAATACTGGAGAAAACAAAATAGTGTTGGGGACAACAAAGTTTTTATTTTGCAATAATGTTCAAATGTAAGATAATTAAGTAATGCATATAAATGTTCCAAAAGAAATACAAACATCTACATAGTGCAATTTAAACTATGCTCTATACTTATAAAAGGCAATGTTTGTGAGCGTGTACGCAATGTCCAGGCGAAGCTACCACACTTACAGTCATGAAATTTGGCACACAGGTAGTCCTGATGGTGACTCGATGCACCTCAAAGCCTGAATTTAAAAATTTTATCTAGAAAATTTTTTATTTAATGTTTTGGGTGAAGCAGATTAGGATTAGAGAAAGCTTCAAAACTTGTGTTTGTAATGAAACAAATGAACAGCTGAGTGTAAAATTCTCCAATATTCTAACATACAATAATATATCGATAGTCGAGAAATTACAATTTTTATTATATTTTTCCTTTTTTCCTTAATAAAATTGTCTTATATTTCAAAAGTATATTATTTTTATATTTTAGTTCACAAATATTTTTTAAATAGTTGTTACATTTTTGAGTTAAATTTTTTGAATTTGTTTTTTTAAAAAGAAAGTACAGCTTAATGACTGGTATGTTGTTATATATATATAATTCTATGACTGTAGGGCTCATTGTCTAATATACAAATTTTAAATATATATATGTAGTTTTAAAAAATCATTAAAATAAAAAAAATCTTGATTTAAATAAAAAAAATCCGATTTAAATCAAATAAATCGATTTTTTTGAAAAAAAATAAAAAAAATCGACAACACTGGAAAGTACCTTTAAGAAGATTTTTATTCTTTTTATATTCTCTTCGTCCAACATTAGTTCTTCAATATGTCTTTTTCCTTCAAATTAAGAAAATGATAAAGTCCAATTTGTGAAATTCAGTTTTGATGGTTGGCTATGTATTTATGAATGTATGTATGTACAGCTGCCATGCTTCCTATTTATAAATGGCAAATGAAGTTGCAGCATTCAATTTTGTTTTCATGTTTCTTGAATAAGTTTGTGTGCAGGTGCAGAAGGTTTTGTAACATTACTTGTGTTAAAAGTAAAAATTGAGTGAAATAATAATTACCATTTGTCCCATATGGAAAAAGGCAGTTTGGAAAGAAAAGATAAACTCTCTTCAGTGATGTTTTGTGTTTTTGACCTTGTTTTAGAGACTCGGCAAACCATCAGTTTATTCAATTATCAAGCAATATGTTTAGCTTTGCCATACGTCTTGTATCTAAGGGACTATCACTGTATTTCACTACTTGGTCCCGTATTACCATTTGTCCCATTTTCTCTCTAAACTCTCTGTCATTATAATTTAAAAATGACTTGTGCCCAATTTAGAAAAAAAGAAAGAAGAAAATTATATAATTAAGAAAGTAAAATAAACTTTAAAATATGACTGGGCTTTTTAGGATTAGCCTTGAATCTTTTTTTTTTTATTATTCTGCATGTTCAGTTTATTTGTTTGATTAAACTTTTGTTTGATTTTTTTACCAGAGTAAAATAATCCATTACTTACTCACTTTTTATGATGTTTTATTTACTTGGCCCTTAAATGCTCTGTATTAGTGCCTGTCAATTATGGCAACCCTATTCTTATTTGATTATTTTTGCAATATTAGATCAATGAGTTTTTTTCTTTATGTTTCTATACATTTCAAAATAAATAATGAATTCCTTGATTTTTTGAGAATTGGACTTCTAATTTTGGAAAAAGAAAGGAAGAGGTAAATTTCACAACTAAAGTTAGAATAGAGTGAGTAACATATATGTCACATACTTCTTTGCTAACAACGTTGAAGTATTTAATCTATTTTGTTTTGATTTGATTTCATGAGAATAAAGCAAATATTTAAAGTTGTTGTTTTGATTCAGAACTACTCTTAATTTTTGTAATAAAAACAAGATTTTTTTTTCCTTACTACACGAAGGTTGCAGCTTTAAAAAAAAAAAAAAAAAAAAAAATTCTAGTAAGTTTGATAAATTATTCTTCCTGAATAAAATGAAGCACACATCATTATCATAAAATATTGTTCTCTTTGCAAGGTACCATTTGTTGATAACTTGAATGTTGGCAGGTTTGTGTCCAGGGCCAAGCTAACAAAACTGTACCCATAAATTAAATTTGAATTTTAAATAAAATTCATTTGATGTAGTCATGAGCTATTGATGTAGTTAGTTAAATTTAATGCTGTACAAAAGTCTGAGAACATTTTTGTATACAATTGAATGTTCCTAACATCTAACGAATTTACCAATTTTCTCTCAATTGGCTTTTTAAATAGGAGTGATTTACATTGTCGTGATTTTTGCTTCTTATGGAGATCCCCCTTTTAAAAATTTTTTTGATAGTTTGACATGTTTCATGTTTGTAAAGGTAGAATAATGGAGTAATCGCTTTTTCACTCTCTTACTAATGTACTAGAGTTTTCAAATTTTGTACACGTGTATTCTCAATGACAATACGCTTTTTAAATATTTTCAGATCTTTATCATCAGTTAATCAATAAATTAAATCTGGATTCCATGCTCATGAACTTAGAAAATTTGATTTTAATATTCTATAATTTTTATGATAATTAATTTTAATGTAAAGCCTAATAAGTAGGAAATTTTTTTAAAAAATTCTACTTTTTGATATATACTAATAAAAGTGTATTTTTAAAAATGTTTTTATTAACTTTATTCTTTTGAAACCTCCCCCTATTGTGCAGTTATATCATGTTTTGCTGGATATTATTACAATGCATCAACTAAAAATTTACTTTCGTATAGAAATATGCTTATAATTATGAAGCTGCACTTATATGACAATGGAGTATGATCCAATTGATTGTTTTCAAATTGAAATTTAAATATGAAACAAATAGTAATCCTATGAAACAAGCATTTGCATTTTCTAATTGGAGTTTTAAATGTGTAGTAACAAAACCCATTCATTTCTACCACACTCTTTGAATGGAAGAAATGGGGTTTTAAATGTTTCTCCAAAATGAGAAAACTTTCCAAAATCCCAGAATTTGAAAATAAATAAGAAAATGAAGGACAACTAATGATAAATAAAAATTATTAAAAAAAATATTGTACTATTAACTTTTTCTTGTAAATAAAAACATATAATATCCTTGAGTATGAGTATCCATGAGTATTTATTTTAAACTTTACACTTCTTGATTTTTTTAATTATTCAACTGCAGTTATAAATATCAGTAAGGACTTAATTAAATATAATTGACAAAATTTATTTTTAAAGTTCAATATTTAATTAAAAATTGATTGCTTGGTTACAATTTGTTTGTTAAAAACTTATCTGAATCAAGTGTAAAATCTTCTTATTTTTTGTTAACTGATATTTAAGTTATTCAAAATTAATTTGAAAAAAGCAAAAAATTAAGGGATGTTGAAGTACACCACTGTGTAATGTAGTATAAGTTACAGAATCCACATATCTACAGTGCACAAGCCGCTACCGCTTTACATTATTTATGTATGAAAAAAATGTATAAAAATGATCATTTGAGTACCATTTTAATTTCAGGATGTGTGTTACATAGAGAATGGGGGCTTTTCTATGCAATGGCAATTTCAGACATTTTAAAAACATTGTAGGTCTTAATGGTCTCTATTCCATAGTTAGTTATATATAACTTCTGAATTTTATTTCACACATTGTGATTTTGTAAATAAATAATAAATAACTGCTTCTTAGAGCTTTGGAAATGTTTATTGCAGTTTATTTTTTAATGCCTTTTTTTTTACAAAAATGCAAATTTTGTTACAGGAGCTGTTCAAATGTTACCTTATCTCACCTCCTTATGTATGTATGCAAAACTGGCCAACATTGCCCTCTTCTTCTACTCTGACCCACGGCTTGGAGTAATTTATGGTGTGCTGTGTTTGAGTAAGTTTCCCTCATTATATTCCTATTCCCCTAGGGGGTTCCATGAGTGTGTGGATGAGAAGCTGCAGGATAAATAAGTGGATTACTTCTCCTGAGGGTACAATAATGGTGGGGGTCGAGTTACCACTTCTCCAGTGATAGTACATACCTCCTTCGGGAGGGGTCGGGCTGTGGCCAGTGATGGCTACTGGGACTCTGGTCTCAGTACTCGAGCTATTGCAGTGACTGCCATTCAATGCCCCTGGAAGCCAAGGCAGGATGGGGGGAGCTCTTTTAAGGTTTATGATTTATTTTATTCCTATATACCCCAAATGTGTGCATTGGGAGTACCTCAAATATAGGAATGAGAAGTGGCCCAACTGAGTATACCAGTTCTTACTTCTCCTGGGTATATAACAATGGCATTGCCTGGTTTACGAGTCCTCCTGGGGGAGGGGTCTGTCGTGTGTTGCACTGTAAGGCGAGCTGTTTTGTGGATCACAGTACCTGTGTGTATTATCTGTGGTGATGTCTCATTCAGCGTATCTAGGCACTTCAGCAGGATGAAGGTTTATTTATGGTCATCATGGTAGCCTCGGTAGCCTAGTGGTAAGATCTCGGTTTTGGGACTGGAGGGTTCAGAACCTGATTCCATTGAAGATCTGTCATATGTTGGGCCTGTTGCATGTTAAATCATATGTAGGGGGTCAAACATCCTCCTGCTGGTATGGTGCAGAAGTTTGGAGAGGGGGTGCCAGCTCAGGTGTCATCTTCATCCTCTGACACAGTTCAAAATTACGAGGTCCATACCAGAATAACCCTCGTGTTGCTTCAAAACGGGATTTTAATATAACTAACTAACTTATGGTTATCATATTTCTAGATAAAATAGTTTATCTCATTCATTAAATCCAAGTTTTTGTTAGGTATCTGTATTTGCAATTCCAATTTTTTCCAGCAATAGCAATGTCCAGAGCTGAAGAACCTTGAGTTCAAAACTGTTAACGCACAGTTGATATTCATGGTTCCCAGAATGAAGTATTTTTAAATATCATACCTTCTAGCCGCATTATTTTTAGCAGCCTTGCACTTGTTCTGTTAATTGTATACATGAACCTCACTTATACAGTTAAGTCACATGAGATTACATTTGCACAATAAAAATAATTGTTCCCATTGTCTAATATCTAACTGCTTGTTGTCTTACATGGTGCTGTAACTTTACTTATTATTTCTCACGTCAAATGCATAGCTTATTCCAACAAATGAAATAGAGTGGCACTTTTTACTTGTATTATGAGAGCCAATCAAACAGCATGTTAGCTTAATTGAAACATGCTGTTAAGAAAATTATAATTTTCCAGCATATTAGATATATTACTTAATGTCTTAAAGGAATTTGTTTATATATTCCACAAAAAATTTGATGCAATAAAGTAAAGATTCATTATGACATTACCAAAGAATATGAAAGAATAAGCAGAATTTTTTTATACCTGAACTTTTCACAATGGAAGAAAAACACACTGTTGAATATTTGTAGAAACAGTGAAAATGGTGTAAATTTCACTGGAACAATGAAAAGAATTAAATAAAAATATTTTTTAAAAAATTGCCAATATTAAGGAAAAAATTGTATGATAGGTAAGTGTAATTAATGCTTTATAAAGGTAATTTTTTGAATTTCAAGTTAGTGTAAAAATAATTTTTGTGTAATTCCTGGAAGATCTCAATAAAAATCACCAAAATATTTCTTAATTTTTAATTCATTAAAATAAAATAAAATCGCTTGAAGGTACTCATTCCCACCCTCCAAAATATATCTATACAAATTTGTTAGCTATAGGTCCAACAATCTGCCCTGTAGAATGTTGACGCAGTACACACACGCTCACTTTTATTATTAGTAGAGAACTAGTGCTGAAGTATAAAAATATGCGCATATTATTTGTTATGCAGATTTTACCTTTGTCATTAGATTCAGAATTTTGGTTATTATAGTTTCTAATTAGCAGGTGATAGTGTATTTTATCACTATTCAGAAAAAATATTTTGCTTTTAATAAAAGCATGAAAATTGAAATTTGAGAATAGTTTGTGTTATTGGATGAAGGTAAAAAGTGAAAATGTAAAGAATCTTACATTTTTATATCCACATCTTTTTAATATTAATAGTCTGCAGTTTTTAAAGTCTTCTTTGTATTTCAGTTCATCTTTTGCTTCTGCCTGAACCAACATATGAAGGACCAGAAAATGTTGTATACTTCACTGGACCTAACTTGGAGGTAAAAACATTAATTTAATCTTTTCATTTACACATGTGTATCCCTACATTTATGTATCATATTGCTATTACAGAAGTAAATTTTTCTTGTAAGCTGTTGCTTTTAGATTTAAAAGCCAATACTATATACCTACATTACTTTTACGATGACTGATAACAGAAACTGATGGTTAGATGAGTGACGGTTAATCAAAGTTTTACTGTATTTCTAATTTGAGGGTAATGAACAAAAATATGATGATAAAAATTGTAAATTGGCTCTAGTTTTCAAAATTTCTGTAATAAATTTATAATTTTTGGAAAAATTTGTTATCTGTTTTTTTCCCCATACTATATCAAAAGCCTGAAAAGGGATTCTATATGTTATTGAGATGGATTAGAAATCTGAAGAGCCTTGTAATGCACAAAATGCAGAATTAGTTAGAGAATTATGTATGGTATTTGTTTTATGGATTAATTATTTTTACTTTCATGTATATGAAGTATAGGAAGAGAAAGAATTGTAATTGAGAAAAAATTCGACCTCTAGATTTTGATGAATCTCATTCAACATTTTTCATTTCAGCAAAATTCTCTTTTTAGCAAAAGTATTCATTTTTCTTCTTTACCAATGAATGCAATCTTTAAAAATATATCCTCATATATTTCACACAAAAATAATTGAAAATTTTAAAATATTCTTTTAAATAATTCTCTACTTATATGGATAATGTTAACTTCCTGTTCCAATAAATGAAATGATATTTAAAAAACCATGAGAAGTAACTTTCGTTGGCTTTATTTCCATTATTCACATAAGCATTTTAAAACATGCATTTTTTAAAAACTCACAAAAGTGGTGAAAAATGGAATATGATGATAATTGTTGCAACTGTATAACTTTTCTATAACTTATTCTCAAAATTCTAAAAGCAAAGTGTTTTTCTTTGATGTTTTTTTGTATTGAATGGGACAAACAATACAAACTTAAAAAGCAACTAACTTAACTGATCACATAAATTTACTTTAACCATAAATATAGCCAAGGAATATTTAATCCATTATTATTTTTATTATCAGTAATGTTTTAGTATTCCTTGTTTATGAAAATTTTTAAACTAGCAATCAATATAATTAAAAAAAAATTCTGAAAAATTGCTTGTATAGCTCTAAGAAAAATACTCTTCCTGTCAAAAAGAACCTTGGCTATCATATAAGCCAAATTTTATCTCAGCAAGACTGCTCATATTTCTAACCATGTTTATCAATGTGACTTTGATTTGGAACAGAAATCTCACATAGATTTATGCACACCAGCATTTAATCCTTATTTATTTAATATTTAAAACTAGTCGCCTTCAGCGACCAGTTGGTTCGTCCATATTAGAACTTATTACTTAAAATGATTCAGTTATATAAATAAAATGCACATATGTAGGATGTTTGAAATGGCTGTTATTGTTGTATTTAATGTTAATATTTTTTTAATTAAAGATATTTATCAGAAGAAGTAATTTCTACTTTAAATTGTTAAATATAATAAACTGTAAAAAAACAATTGAAAACTCAAACAAACGACTATCATATATCAAGTAAAATGTCATGGAAAAAAATTATATTTAGTTGATTTTTTTAGATGAAACAATTAGTTCCAAAATCAAAAATGAAATAAAAATGCATCCAAAATGAAATAGTACAAAAATGATCTTTAGATGCATAAATTCCAAGTTCTAAGTTTCCAGTTCATAAATGAAATTTGAAGTTAAGAGAACAGTAAATGAATGCAGTTATTAGCTGCTACTTCTCAAATATTTATTTGAAATTGTTGTTACAATTTCAAATGCACTTTAATTTTAACAAAAATGATATAAGAATAAAGAAATTTTTTGAAATAAAAAAATGTAATAAACTATAATTCGAGCCAATATTAGACGGTTTTTAAAACATTACCAATCATATGCCATATTCATTTATAATTTGATGTTTCATCATCTGTTTCGCTCAGATTGTGGTATTCTAATTGAGTTTGTTGAAGAATTGGTAAACCATGTATAATTTGAAACAGGAATAAAAGTTTGATAAAATTCCGCAAAAAAAGTGGCATAGCATTAAGTTTAATATTGCAGAAAAGGTCACTTTCTACATTTCAAAATGGATTTGAAGTGGTTTGCATGTAAAATGTTTTTTAAATGTTTGAAAATTGTAAAATATAAGAGTTTAAAATTTAGAGGAAAAAATAAAACCTTTTTTGCAGTAGAGAACTGCGAATCTTGCTAAAGATAACCACAGTACCAGGAGGTGAAGTGCTTCCACGTCATCCCGAAGAAGGGTGAAGAGGGGCAACCTTTGTCTTGCACCCTCCAAGAGGGAACAATGTTTCCATGACTGCGAGGGGTGTTGTCCATTCTTTGACCTTCATTGATTTGCGAGCAATAGATGATGCTTTCAAATAGATTTTAAAATTCATTGAAATATTATACAGAGTTCAAACTAACAACATTAGAAAGATGAAAATTTGCACTTTAAAATGGTATAAAAATAATTTTCGTCCGATAATTACTTCGGAAGTTATTCTTGAAAAAATGGCATAAACCGGCCAAAATTTGCCTAATTTTTAAATAATTAAAATTTGAATAAAAAAATTGGAAAAAAAATGGCTCTAAGGGGCATATTCCCACCCTCCAAAGTATACCTATACCAAATTTGGTGGCTCTAGGTTACAGTCTGTTCTGTAGACTGCAGACAGACACACAAACATTTATCTTTATTTTTAATAGAGATAAATATAGCTATTAAGTTGATGTGAATAATTTTTAGTCACTTTATTATAACAGACTAAGTGGTGAAAAATGATAGGTTACAGAAAATAAATTTCAGGATGAATGAGAACAATTAAATATTATCCAATATTTGAGATGTAGATGAAAATTACAGTTGTGTATTATTACAAAGCTGTAAAGTTGTTTCTCTTCCATGTTAATCTTATTTTAGGTCAAGTATTATATACTAGTTAATATTATATATAGGTTGAGTATTAGCTGTTGTGAAACTATAAAGTCTCAGTCTAAAGTACTGAATGTTTAACACATGATTTTACATTCTAAAATTTACTTCAAGTAAATTTTTGAAAATTGTTATATTGCATTCATAATCCAAAATGTTTTATTGGTGAATTTTACTTCTACAAAGACATTTTTTAATATTTTTTTTTCATGGATGCAGGAGGAGTTGAAAAGAGACACAAGAGTGACATGGCTTGTGACATTTTATACTGTCTGGAATTCAAACTGCGTCAACTTTGCACCGCTTTTTGCTGAGATGTCTGTCAAGTGAGTCATTTAGTTACATTAGTTAGTTTAGTTATTTAGCTACTACAGTAGACTCTCGATTTTCCTGAAACCAAAATATCTGGGTTAGTTAAAAAGAATAATTCCTCATCATAAAATGATGAATAATTTATTTTGTCAGGGAAAAGTTTATTTTTTTCAAAAACTGAAAACAGTCAGTTTTGTTTCTTTCATCTTAGTCCTATCTTTTCACATTAGTGTAATGATTTATAAATGAACTAGCTGATAACCCAGCGTTGGTTGGGATCTAGGGGAAAGTGAGGTAAAACCAGGTAGCTAAGGTTCGAAAGTCTGTTGCAGCTAAAATATTTGACATAAAGCTTGTCAAATTTTATTAAAATATTCAGTGCTTATCGGAGTACAAAACATCTCTCCAGAAAAGACACAGTTTCATTACTTTTTTTTTTATCAATGATTTTTTTTATTAAAGTCAAATTACCCATTTTTACCCCACTAGTGGGTTAAAACTAGGTACATATGTTAACTTTATGGGAAATTAGGAAAACTCTATTTTCAGTGGAAAAATTGCTTGTTTTTTTTTATTTTATATGACAATTTAAGAATATTAGTTACAAAATTCACATGTAAAGTAGTTGTCTTCTCCCTCCACGCTATTGCAGCTTTTGTGGGCACAGCTAAGACAGTTTCTACATTGGATCCACCATTTGAATTTATTTAAATTAGAAAATAAGTCATTAAAATATAAACAATCAATGTCTGATGTGTTTTTATTGTCTTAATCGGAGGAATCATCAATACTGACTGATGTGATCTTGCTCCACTTGGAGTATCCAGTTTTACCCCGAGTGCAGAGGTTATAAAAACGAAATTAGAACCGTACAATTATTGGAGTAAATCCTCATTGTTTGATAGTGTATAAATCCTTAGTAAACGCATAATAAGCTGTACTAAATATAGTTTTTATAACTGTAATGATTTTTTAAGTAAAAACAGTTTAAAATCAAACAGATATTAGATAGTTGATATCTTAAAACAAATAAACCTTCACAGATGGAGTACATTCAACAGCTACAATATGCTACTATGACTGTTCCTTTTTCTTGACTAATAGAGTGTAAGTATCTATCTGCTAGATAGGAAAAATAATAGCGCCAGAATCAAGGGTACCTAGTTTTACCCCACTTTCCTCATTTTTTTTTCATATGCTTTTCTCCACTTTTTTCAACAAATATTGTTTTTAACTTTCTGTAAGAAATGTAAATGTTCTTATAAATCTAATCTTTTTGTTACCTTAGAATGTAATAGTTTGAAAGAAAACGCGAGAAGTTTGGTGAAACATTTTTTTTAAAACAATAAACCGTTTATATATTTTCCCCACATTGCTTATTAAGAATATAAACCTAAAGAAAATATTTTTATAACAAGCAAAGTGTCAATAAAAATATACATTGTGAAATAAAGCACCGTAAGACAAAAAAAAAAAGCAAGAAAACGATTTTCCCCTGATGTTTTTAAATCAAAATACGGAAGATGGCTAAGTGAATTGTTTTCAAAAGAAAAAAAAAAAAAACTTATTCAAACCAGCTTCCTTACTGATGCTCATAAAGATGAAGAGAAATAAAAAAAATTCAAGAAAATTGATTAATATATAGGGGAAAAAAGAAAATTGGCAAAAATCAACAAAAACAAAAGAATTTACCATTTAAAATGAAATAATTAAAAATCTAATTCAAATCTAGAAATTATTTTTATGGTGTTAGCTTCCTTTTGTGCTAATCAATCACTGTGCCAAACATGGTCCCAGTTTGGCAAACAGTCGAGGCATACATAAAGAACAACAACAACAAAAAAAAAACAAGGATATATACAAAACAAATACTAGGGATGTAATGAATAGTAATTTAGCCGATTAACCGAATATGGAATTATTTGGTGGCCGAATACCAAATTTTAAAAAACATTTCTCTTTTCATTGTAAATGAAACATTTTTCAAATTTTATATGAAGAAATTTAAGATTAAATAAAATTGAGTTTTTATTATTTGTATATTTCAAAAAAAACGTTAGTTTCTTTATATATATTTGCAATATTTTAAATACCTTAATTCCAATAATAAGAAATGAGAAATTCCCTTCATTTTGGAATTGCTTCAAAGAAAAGAGTCATCATTGCAGAACATGACAATGACAAGCACAGAAGAAAATTGAATGGATAAATTAAAATTACTAGAAGTAAATTCCTATTTTTATAAAGAACTTCTAATAGGTATAATGGAGTTTCCACTTAATTGGTGGAAAAAATCCAAAAAAAATTCCAAGGTTCACAAAGTTAGCAAGAAAATATTTTTCAGCACCTGAAGCTGGTAATATAATATTATTAAATACACTTACGTACTATGCAACTTAAAATTGGATAAATGTTAGATTTTTTTTTTGATAATAAATGTACCGAAATGTAATTCTGCAATATTCTTTATCAAATATATTTAAAACAACATTTTTTAAAAACATTTTATCCTGAATTCATTCTGCCGAATATTTGTTTAGCATTCGGCAGAAGCATATTTGGAAAAGGGCCGAATAGGCCTAATTCTGAATATTCGTTACATCCCTAGTTGATATTATACGTGCATGAAACCAAACAAAACAGACTCTCTCGTGCCGGAAAATTATTGTTCTTGCATAATAATTTCAGGCTTTACAATGATAAATATTACATGTAACTTTAATAAATACCCCTAAGAAACTTAAAATTGGATAAATGTTAGGAGATTTTTTTGATAATAAATGCACTGAAATGTAATTCTGCAATATTCTTTGTTAAATGTGTATTTAAAAGCACATTAAAAAAAATATTTTTCTTATCCTAAATATATTTGCTCGAATATCTGCTTACTATTCGGCCTGCCGAATATTCGGTAAAAGGGCTGAATACTAAATAGTTGCTGAATATTCGTTAGATCCCTAATACATACTCAAAAAAGAAAAAAAAAAATGCTCTTTTATATATATATATATAGTAAAATAAATTAAAAATTTTTTAAAAGAACTAAGATTTTTCTTTACTCTTTTTGTTTTAAAAGAGTATGCATTCATACTATTACATTACAGCCACATTAGGTTGGGAATTAACTGCACTTTCTATTTGTAAAGGATGCTTTGTTTTCTAATATTTGCTTTCTTTTCCCCTTTTTTCAGATATGGATTAGATAACTTGAAGTTTGGAAAACTAGATGGAACTAGATATCCTGAAGTGGCTGAAAAGTAAAATTTTTATAATTTCTTTCATTGATGCTAAATTACAACAATGTCAAAATATTGTAGCAAATTATGCACAAAATTAATTTTTAAAAAATTTGGTGAAATGCAAGGTAACTTAATTTGGTATAATTGAAAATATGATTTTTTGAATTTTAAGATTTTGTAAAAATTACTTTTTTTAATGATATTTTCTTAAATTATTGCCAGTAAGTAGAAATTTTTGCTTAATTTTAAATTCAAAATTCTTAATTTAAAATATTTCAGCACTTCTTTCAGTTTTTAAGTAGAGGAAATGTAATTTCCGATTTGTGTAATTATTATTTGTGAGATAAATATCTAATGAAAAACACCTTTCTTTTTTTTGCACTCATTTATTTCACACCACTTGTTTCATGCCTGTGAAGATGGAATTTTGTAATCGATTTTACACTCACTTCCTGATAGAGTTTTGAAATTCTATACACACAAGCAGGGCTGTGGCGATTTAAATCAGTTGATTAAAATTGCTGCTTTAAATCACGATTTAAATCAACTGATTTTTTTAAAAAAATCACTGATTTAAATCTCTTTATTTTAAATATCAAGTTAATCTGCTTTAATGAAATAGAATTGTTCATGTATCTTTAAATAGTGATTTTAAAATATTTATTATATTATACAAGCAAATTAGATTTTAAATAAATCTCTAATGGGCAACACAATAAAATGCAAAGTATGAGATACTCCTTTTTTATAAAATAAAATAAATATTGTGAAAGGATCATGTTCACAAAGCAAGAACATTTAAAATGCAGTGTGTTTCATTTTAATATTGGAGAAAATTAAATAGTGTTGGGGACAACAAAGTTTTTATATTGAATAATGTTCAAATGTAAGATAATTTGTAATACATATAAATGTTCCAAAAGAAATACAAACATCTACATAGTACAATTTAAACTATGATCTATACTTATAAAAGGCAATGTTTGTATGTGCGTGTGCACAATGTCCAGACGAATCTATCACACTTATAGTCATGAAATTTGACACACAGCTGATGGTGACTCAATGCATCTTGAAGCCTGAATTAAAAAAATTTAATCTAGAAAATTTTTTATTTAAGATTTTGCGTTATTAGGGGCGATTTTTCGCTCTAATTTCTCAATGCATGTTTTTGGGCAATTGTACGAAAAAAATAGATACAGCATCGGAAAGAGAAAACAATTTCTGTTCTAATGAAGTTTCTTTCGTACGTTTAATGTAATTTACTGAATTTTGATAAATTTTTTAAAAATAGTCACTTTTATGTTTATTTTCCATTCAGATTTCTTAAAATTCTCGCTTAAATAAATATTAAGCTTTATTTATTATAAATAACAAGCGCATAAAATGGTTGATGTGTAAATTATATTTAGAAACACATTTTTGAGTCCAGGTTAGAAAAAGTTACTTCAGAAAATTTCAGTGACTTGTCACCTAGTTACTGGTTTCTTTACTTTTTATGCTTAGTAAGAAGTAGTCTATTCTCAACGTCAAGGTAAAATAAACCCCTAATCCAAATACTTGAAAGGGGAAAGGAGAAGAGTATGCTGTTTAGTTCTTGGAAGATTGCAACATTCCTAAGACATCCTTAGTCTATTGTCCAATAAAGGGTAGAGAAGGATAATTCTTATTTTTGTAAAGGAAGGAACAGGATTTCCAGTCATTTGTGCAGTTCATGTAAAAGAGAACCTGCTTCTCACTTGTGCAAAATTTGCTTGACCAGAAGAGCCATATCTAAAAATTTTATGTATTTTAACATACAATAATATATCTATAGTCAAGAAATGCAATTTTTATTATATTTCTCCTTTTTTCCTTAATAAAATTGTCTTATATTTCAAAAGTATATTATTCTTTATATTTAGTTCACAAATATTTTTTAAAGAGTTGTTACGTGTTTGAATTAATTTTTTTTTAAATATATGTTTTTTTTTAAAAAAAAAAAAGAAAGTGCAGCTTAATGACTGGTATGTTATATATATATAATTCTATGACTATAGGCCTCATTGTCTGATATACAGATGTTAAATATATATATATATATATATATATATATATTAGTTTTAAAAAAATCATTAAAATAAAAAAAATCTTGATTTACACTAAAAAAAAATCCGATTTAAATCAAATAAATCGATATTTTTGAAAAAAATATTAAAAAAATTAACAACCCTGTGCACAAGTGTATAGAATTTCAAAATTTTTCACTTATTTTATGCACTTAAGGTTTGTAGCTATTATTTTGATGTTTTCAGAATTTAATTATCAGTTAATGATTAATTTAATTAAATTTTGATTTTGTACACAAACAGTGTCATTTGGTAGTAAATTTGAGTTAAAAATTGATTTCAAGTGCTTTGATACTTATAAGAATAAATTATGAGTTAAAGACTAAAAAGTTGAAACTAATTAGAATATAGAAAAGTTCTACTTTTTAGTTCACTAATAAAATTGCGATTTTTTTTTAAACTGTTGTTATTAAATTAAATTTATTATTATTTTTCTTTCTTTTAGGTTCCATGTGAGTGCATCAGCATTTAGCAAACAGCTGCCCACTATCATCTTGTTTAGGAATGGGAAGGAAGTGAACCGTAGACCAACTGTTGACTCAAAATGCCAATTGATCAAATTTTTCTTTTCTGAGGTTCGTAGACCTTTAAGTTCTGTTCTTTAGTGGAATCGGTTAATCTTTTTTTATTAAAAATATTACACTCTGTCTAGTGAAACTGTAACTTCACGGAGTATGGTGTGCTAAACAAATACAACAACCTTTAAAATATTCTAATTTTCATTCAATTGGTATTCTCCTTTTCACTGTAAAAAAGTTGGTCACCTTACTATTAAAAAAAAAAAAAAAAAAACTTATGTGTTATATACTGCATCATCCCTTGAAATTTTGCCCATTATTTCAGATTCACTTCATGTAGGTTTCTAAGATTCACAGTAATATAAAATCATATCTTGTAGAGTTTCAAGTCTTAATTAATAATAAGGGGTATTAAAAGTCGCTAACCTAATCAAAACAGATGGCAGACAAGCCCCAGACAATGAAATTATTTTTTACATAAAAATTTATATTTGATGATCAAAGTTGGATTTAAACCAGTGATAGCAAACCTTTTTGAGGAGTGGGTCAAATTTTGATCATTATTTTTTTTAATGCTCGTTTGTGGGTCACTAAGTGAGTGGCATCACTTGGAAATGGAGGGAGGGTGTGGTTAAAACGGTACCAATAATTTGGAAACACCGAAAATTTGTTAACAGAAAAATCTGATAGTTGATCCTTTTTTTCTCATTTATAAAGTCTTCTAAAAATTTACGTTTCCTTCTGTTCAAGATTTAATAATAAAAAATGATAAATCTGATTTATTAAACACTTCTAAAGATGTGCACATGAAGGATACCAATTAGTGTTGAAAGTACTAAGATAAATTAAGTTAAATAAACACAAATCTTCAAATGTATAAAGAATTTCTAAGAAAGGTAAAATAGATTTAAGTAATCATAATGTTTAATTTACTTTGCTGTTCTCCCAGGCCTAAAAAATTAAATGTAAACAAATAATAAGTTACATGCATGTTGAAATTGTTTTGAAGTCGAGCAGGTGGCGTGATTTGATTGGTCACTGCTCCTATTGCATCATTTGTAACATGGCATAAGTGGAATGATTTCATTGGCCATTGTATTTGTGACATCATTTGATGTTGACCAAAAAGAATATTTTTCACTCCCTCTTACATTTAACTGTGTCTTTGACAGTAAGCTAATGTATGCTATGTATTGTGCAGGGTTCGTACGCGTTCTTACAAGTCCTTACTTTTACATTTAGTCCTTAAAAGTCCTTACAAATCCTTATTTTTATGCCCTATTTTTAAAAAGTCCTTACTTTTTACACTGCCATTATTAAAAAATTTAAAATTTCACCAATTATCATTTTTCTAATTTCTCCTTCTCGGCGGCTCTAATCTCGGTCGACATGGCTCTTGCGGAATGGGGTGGGGATGGGGGGAGGACACTGCTCGCGTTCCACGAATACATATTCATCGCATATCCTTTGGGAAATAAGGGAGGAGTTACAGATGGCCTTTATTGGTCCATGGTTCCATAGGAATGATTGTCAAAAGTGCTGTTACCATTTTTAGAACAGTACCAAAGTGATAAACCTTTACTTCCATTTTTTGCCAGTGATGTTTTTAAAACTTGTTAATGATTGCATTCAACATTTCAAAATTTTGAAACCAGAGAATGAAAGAATTGAGAAACCTGAGACTTTATGCAAATTCAACTTCAGTGACCCAAACTTGTATAACGATAAAAGTTAAGCGTATTTAGAATTTGCTGCAGAGCAGCTAATAAAAGAAAAGATAAAAAATAAGGAATTAGTAGACAAGAATGTTTTCACACTCAGACTGGATAGTCGGAAAATCATAACAATGATAAAACATTTCATGCAGAAATGTTCTGTGAATTACGCACTAGTAAGACCTGCGATTTGCATTGATCCGCGAGTAATGGCTGGATATCCCGAAAAAGCACAGGAAAAAATGAAAAAGGTATTGATTATGTTGTCGCAAAATAAACATATTTTGGAAAAAGATTGCGACGAAATTTTGTTACTCTATGCAGATTTTCAGTTAAATATTGTAAAGCCAAATTCATTTGAATTTACTTCTTTCAATCCAAAGAGTGATTCCCTTGATACTTTTTTACAAACTTATTTTAACAATAATCATTATGAAAAAGTTTGGAAGATTATCAAAATGGTATTAAAGCTGTCACACGGAACAAGAAAGTTTTTCGATGAACAAGGCCCTGGAAATAGAAAATTTGAAAGATGCTTCATATATTTCCTAGCGTGTAAGTCATGAATTTATTAAGCTGTCTGGGGCTATTTATGACTTAAAAATTACTAAAGAAATGTGGATGGCTGCCACCTCAGCTAGAGCAAAATATATGCAGTATTTAGAAAGTGAAAGATCCAAAGAAAAGACTGAAACAAAACAACTGAAACGAAAAGCTTTAGAGGAGGAAATAGATTTTTTAAAACAAAAGAAAATGTTCCTCCAAACGGACATACGCCAAACAAATGAGAAAGCAAATGATTTAGCTAAGGAGGCTGAAAAGTCAAAGGACATAAATTTAATTATTCAATCGCATGAACTAAGAAAAACAATTTCTGAAAAAGAAATTAAAATAAATACCTTGGATGTAAAATTGAATGAAAAAAGTTTGGAATTAAAAGATATTTAATTTTATTATCAGTTTCATGGGGTTTTTTTCCCATCAATTTATTGACTCATATTTTTAGGAGCTTTGTTGTGTTAAATTTGTAATATATCTTCTATGTAATTTATCATCTAATAGGTTGAATTTGCAAAAATGAGACATTTTATTTAAAAATGCGTGCAACAATTCGTTAAGTTTATTCAATTTAGAGGTCCTTATTTTTTGGTTTTTTTTAGTCCTTAAAAGTCCTTGATTTTCTTTTAAGGAAATGTGTACGAACCCTGTTGTGTTAGTTAGTTTTTTGTGAATGAGTTAATTAGTTATTTGATACAGCTTCAATAAATTATATCAGACTTTTAAACATGACTCTCTGCTGCCATATTTTCGCAATTAGTTCAACACTATGAGCTGGTACATTCCCGTTCTACGATGCAATGAATATGCGTGCCAAGTTTATGGCCGACTGTCATGAGTCATACACAGGTGCAGTAATATGATAGAAGATTAGTTTGCCAACATCCACTTGGAATTTTTTTTTTATAAATTCGATGTTAGATATTTATACTTTAATTTTTTAATATTTTTGATTATATCTTCTCTCTTTTTATGATATAAAAAATAAGTTTATAAAACTCAACCCGTGAGTCATTTAAAAGGCCTTTGTGGGTCAGCATCTGACCTGTAGGTTGTAGGTGGCCACCACTGCTCTAAACTATATTTCTATGTATGATTTTTAATCAAACACACTAATGAGTGCATGTTCCGTTTCAGGAAAATGTTGTAGCTGCTTTTGATTTGAACAATCTTTATCAGGAATGCAAAGCCAATCCCATCAAAAAACACAAAAAGGATGAAAATGCCATTGATCATGTGAAAGCTGAATAACACAATTAGTCAATAGCCAACTTTCGTTATTTTATGAATGTAGTTTATTGCCATTTTTATACACCAAAGATGGTTCAGTGTTTTCTTTTATAAGTTTTTCATCTATGATACTGCTGAAATTTTCATTTATTACTTTTATTCATCTGTGTTTATGTATAGTCTGTTGTTTTGTTTTTGAATATTTGTGCATTGTTTCTGATTCTTAAAAGATATTTGATTTGCTCTTCAAGAAAATTAAAAAATACAGCTAGATTTGACCAGATATCAGATCATGGCAATTGTGATTTTTTAAATGGTATAAAATTGTTTTTAACTTTTGTCACTAACTTTCAAACAGAACAATAGTAGGACATTTTCATTAAATGACTAATTTACAGTTGCTCTAAGAAGTAGAGAAAGTAATCACAGTTAACATGAGACATAAGAGTTAAATAAATATTATTTTTTAAGTGGTGACAGTTATAAAAATGTGATGTGTTGCAACTATATCAAATAATTAATTGGTCAATCAAATTGTGCAACTATTTCAAATAAATCTGTAGTAGATAATTAATTATGTTTGCGTGTATCTTTGTAAATCCACATTTCTTTTGGCTACTCAAATTTCAAATTCCTCGAGTAATGTTGCTTTTTGAGCAAGTTGTTTATTATTATTTCTTTCCTTTCACTGGTATTTTAAGGTATCAGATTCGTCTCCAGGGACTTACACAGCTTGTGTTTTATCCATCTGCTTATCAAAAACATTTCTCTTAACCTGCTTGGAGCTTTCTTGATGACGCCATTTTTCTTCTGTTAAAATGTTCTTGGAATTTCTCAAAATCTGGTGTTGCCACTTCCTGTACCTTCAACGAGGGAATTAGATACAAAAAAAGCAGGGTGGTGTTTCCTGGAGTTTTAGAGTCAGATCTACCCTGTGCATTCTCCAGCATTTCTGTCTTATTTAACTTGGTGTCTATGATAAAAATATAAAATTAAATTAAATTGTTAAAAAAATGGAAATTACAATTAAAATATTGTTTTTAATAAATTAAACGTGTATGCAGAAAAAGCTACTTACTTTGTACATAATAAGTATTATGTGAATGTAAATGGCTAAAAAAGGAATGAATGTGGAAAAACTTATTAAAAATTGGAGAGAAATTTAAATTTTCTTTATTCTTGTTGAAAGTTGTATTATCTGAAATGCAGTTTGTATGCATGAAAAAAATATTCATATTTAATGGCGACTTTTTTTCATTAGAAGAGCCATTAAAATAAGGAGTAATTTTCTAACAATTTGGATTGAAAATGACCCCACATGTGTTGTATTGTTCTGAAAATGGGCAAATTTGTTAGAGTTAAGATTAAGAAGAGAATATATAGAATGAATGGCAGGATAGAAGATAATAGCAGGAGTTTCAGTCCATCTCTGAATTGTGAATGAAGACTGTTATCTTCATTTACAATTTTTCACCATTTACATATCACAGTTGTTCAGTTCGATACATCCGGACTTTTGAAAAGCAAAGTTTAAGCAGGAAGACAGTTTATCCCTTTCAGTCCCAGGCATACAATTATTCATTCTGAAATTTGGGAAATGTACGCTTTTTGGGCCTAAGATGAAAGTTCAAAAAGAAGGAAAAAAAGGAACATAAAAGTTTTTTAAAAATAATTTAAAAAAAACCAGCTGAAATAAAATATTTTAACGTATTTAAAAATAAGGGATGAAATTTTGTGTATCTGTAATTTGATTTAAATTATGTTAAAATTAATTTTTATTTTGCCTTTTTTCACTGATTGGAGTGAAGTTCAAAAAGGAAATTTTTGAATATATAAAATCGATAGTGCAGCCATTTATTGGTAAGAATAAAAAATGTTTGAAAAGGGGAATATACGAAGAATTCAATGATGTCCATTTGGTATCAGAGGCAGGTTTAGACGCTGAACAAAAAAAAAAATAATGAAAATGTTTATTTGAATTGTCATCACTGAGACAGAAAGGGTTAACCCAATGACAGTTTAATGTTATAGAAAGGAGACTGTAGAAATTATATAAACATATTGCATTCATAATAAATTATATATACATAGTGCATTAATGATGCTGAAGAAAATCTATCTTCTTGGAAAATAAGTATGTTGTCTTTCATTCAAGGACGAGTGTGATATGGACGGATTTGGAATTCCATATTTTTATTTTCTGTAAACTGCCTTTTCTGGATTTGTGTAATATACTCAATGTTCTTTCTCAAGTTTTGTATTAGAGCAAATATATCATTCAAATATTAATTATATAGATGATATTATATTGGAAAGAATATAAAATATTCTTTAATATTGATAACGTAAATGCTGTACTCATTTTTAGACCCAATTTTTCTTCATTTGAATTTTTAGATAAAGTCAATTTTTATTGTGATCTTGTTAGCTTTGAATTAGCCGTGTTCCACTGTATTTTTGAAGCTATAAAAGGAGGAGAGATGATGCAAGCTATGCAACAAAATAATGAATAAGCTATTTAAATGAAGCGTATAAATTTTATGTTCTATTCAGTATAAACAGATTATTTTTTTAATAATAATCCCTTTGCATGAAAACAAGTTTATTACCCATGAAATGGAATGAATATATGGATTTTTTTTTTTTCAGTTTGATGAAATTAATGAAAAAAAACATCTTTATTGCTTTGAACATTTTGTATTGAAACTAGTTTTATTATTTCATTTCCTTTCATGAAATCATGATATTTTTATTCTTTTTCATAATGATGGTACATTTAAGAATCTCGAGTGAAGACGAAGTCAACATGTTCAAAATGAAATCATCATTATTTTAGTTTTCTTTTTCTGTAACCATTGAATTGAATAATAAAAAAATAAGGTTGTACCATTGAAAACATCCATATTTCTTTTTTCATTTGTACAACACTTTATGCACATACTCTGTTATTTCTCCCACACCAAGGAAATTATTAGTGAATCATTGACTGGATTTTTTTTATGAAGTCGATTTCTAGTCACTAACAAGACTTCACAACATGTGAATAACATAAATTAAACATGCAGGGTAATAGCTTTAATGTGATATTCTTTTTAACCTGGTATAATATGTGTGAATAGCGACATGCATGGTGCAAATATCGTTCAAAGTGCACTACAGTACAGACTGTTGGGTTAATAAGAAGTCGTTTTTCAAAATTTTAATTAGATTTTTAATGATCGAAAAAAAACCCTTTTTTACATCACTTTTAAATTTAAAAAAAATAACTTTTCAGTGATATCGGGTAATTTTTTAATTAATTAAACAAATTTTCCAAAATTAGTTTAAACCAAGATTTTCCTGAATACTGGCCATTTATCTTTTTTCTGGACAATGATAGCGGCTTGGGGAGAGGGTCACTCCCCCCTACTTTTTGAGGAGAAAATTAAATTTTTATTTCATTTTAGCTACCTAAAACTGCGAATTATATATAAAAAAAGAAACAGTAGTGTTCGTGGAAGCTAGCTAATTTTGTAACTAAATTTTTAAATTTTGTTACTTTTAGGTGTCTAAAAAATGTTTGCCACCAATCGCCACCTTTTTCAGGTGGTTATTTTTTCATTCACAATGCATAAAATCGAATATTAAAGGACGGCATTATCAGTGTGCTTGAATTATGCGCTATTTTTTATAAGCTGTGGCATCGTAAGTTATCTCTAATAATCACCCGTGAACAGTATACTCTGAACAAAATGATTACACGGGGATAACAGCCTTTGTTGCTTCAAATCCCATAATTCTTCAATTCAAGAAAATGATTACACAACGTTTTATCAGTCGGTATTAATAGAAAAACGTGAGCATAGATTTGAATTAAACCAGTTACCTAATATTTGAACAAGTAGATATAATTATCTGCAGTTGCAAAAATGTTGCTGTGGTTGGACTTGGCCTCATTCTGTTTCTGAGGGATCGATAGTTTTCCTTTCAGTAGATGCCAAATCAAATCATTAAAAGAAATTGTGCCAATAGTTCATTTTACCCGTGTACTTATACTGAAATTAGTTTAGTTGGTTCGAATTTTAAATATGATTTTGATTGTTCTCCGTTGTAAAATTTTACTGGTTGTTTAATTCTTTCCCCCCCACAAAACAACCAATAAAGCATCGACAGATCCAAGCGCCACAAAGTGTGTGTTTTGAAATTCTTGCGTGTTGGGCTGATCAGTGTAGAGCTCAGGTCTTAATTCATGAAATTCATTCACCTAAAAGAGAAGTGATTCTTTACTAGTCTATATAACGTTAAAAATTACTTTCATCTAATAAAAAAAAGCAATGTTAAAAAAGTAAGACATATTTATCTAAAATGCTGGCCAGCATTCTATATTATAACATGATTCAGGCTTGGAACAAAAAAAAAGCTGAACTTCATAAATAATAAATCGTGCCAAACATAAGTACCGAGGTGTTAAATAAGTATGATTAATCGAAAAAGAAAATATAAATTTCTACAGAAAGTACTTAATATTTTAAAAACATTGTAGAATTATTTTATAATAGATCCTTTATTCTTTCTATATTCTATTTGCACCTAATAAAACTCGCAATTCATTTCGTAGTGGGTTGTACTCATTAGTATACACTGGACACATAGAGAACAAAAATATAAGACCGTTTCATATTTAATACAAGTTTTCTACGACTGTTTTATATATTACATTGTCGACACTTCTCATTAATAATTTTTGTTTTCTTAATTTGTTCAATTTGTAACATTTTTTTATTCTTTAGATAAAATAAATGTGTTGCAAAGATAGCTATATTCAAGCATTAGTTCTACATATTATCAAAGAAGAACTATTAGCATTTAGTAATACTGATATATTTGTTACATTATTTATAACATTTAAGAATGTGTACCCTGAACTGGCCAGTTAACACAATAAAATTTAATAAACAAATACATTATTCTTACTTCAGGCATTGATTCGCTGTCTGGCATATCCAACCTATCTGCAGTATCCAGTCCAATTAGGTGAAGAATTCTTTCTTCTAAAGGTGTGAGAGGCTTCTCATCATTCCTTCCCCCTCCAGTCTTGAGCCTTGCAGCTTTGAAGATGTTGTTCCTCTTTTTAACTTCTCCTTTTTTGTCTCACCAACACTAAAATAAAAGTACAATATTACTATGACAAATTTTAAATCGCAATGATTTCGCCTGGCTCAGGGCCAGCTTTGATTGTCCCCTTTCCCAAATTATTGATAGCTACAGCAAATGTAAATTTGATAATACATTACATATTCAATAAGAGAATAAAAAAGATGTCTATTGATTATATGCAATTGTGGATTCACTTGACTGAATTAAAGACATTTTCTGCTTGTTATCAAGTTTTCTTTGCATGAGTCATGTAACTTCCATATGCCCATCATAAATTAAAAGATTAGGTTATTACAAATCTAAAGAATATTGGATAAAGCCTTAACCTTTAGTCTATTTTAGCACTAACTTTATTCTATTGCTCATATAAATGAGCTCCTTAGTAAACATTAAAAGGTAGCATGAAATCATTTGCTGATGCACTAAAAAGTGCATCCCTTTTTTGCAATTGGCTGATTTCTTAATCTGCATGATGATCTTTCAAATTCTTTTATGGGCTTTGGAAAATTAAATAGATAATCAAGTTCTGCCATATGTCTTTCACAAGATATCAGAGCTTGCGAGAAAGAACTCGCATATTCATACAAAAGTGCTTTAAATATTGAGTTTACTCGTGTGTTATGATACCAAACCACTCTCTGTGTTTTGGGGGTACTCTATCCTAGAAAATTATGTGAGTCGATGATATTCATCTATGTATATAAAAGAGGAAAGTATGTGTGTTCATATTTTGGTTCTTTATGTACGCCCACACCATTGGACTTACGGCGACCAAATTTGGCACAGTGATGGATTAGCACAAGAGGAGCTAACGCCGTAAAAAAATTATTTTAAAATTCGAATTACATTTTTATTTATTTAATTAACTAACGAAATTTAAGCTATTTTTAGAAGTTTTTCGCTAATAACTTCTGAAATACTTACCGCAAGAAAATTATTTTTGGACCACCTTAAAGAGCAAAAAATTATCTTTTTAATGATACCAATTTAATTGTTGTATAGTGTTTTATCCAATTTTAATGCATGTTTCAGAATTCATTTTAAACTCAATTTGTAACAATGCTTTCTATTGCTATAAAAATCAAATTCAAACCAATTTATTGTTTCATCAAATCCTTTGTTCACGCATTTTTACCACTGTTAAAGTTTTGATAAGAAAATATTGCTTTCTTTGGTCATTGACTCCAGTCAGTACGTAGAGTCATTAAAGGTTAACCGAGTCCCGTTCTTACCGAAAGGAGAGGGCCTAGGGAGGAAAAGAAGGAATGGTGCTTCCAGTCAGGCACACAAACACCAAAAAGAAGAGAAGGGGCCATCAAAAGTATGATATGAAGTATTTCAGTTGTCTCCGTAGCAATGATGGGGATGGGAAGATGGAATTCCAAGGGTTGTCAGACTTAAAAGTACGGAGACAAAAAGACGAGGTTAGTTTAGCTGCTGGCCGAGGGGGCAGAGACAAAGGAGAGGGCAAAAGAAAATCAACGAAATTGGTACAGTGAAAAACTGTTTGATTAAGTTTCAAGTGTTATAAGTACTTAAGTCTTGCAAATATTGCTACCCCGAGGGTATATAAGGTAATATTTATACAACCATATGGTAAAGATTGTGTGACTGGTCTTTTTTTATGTAAAAACCTTAGGTTATGAAATTAATTATATTAGTTTCTGAAAATTTGTTCATAGTTATTGGAAAGTGCTAAATAAATTTATTTTTTTATGAGCTTCTTTTGATTTTGCGCTTTTTTTAGTTGTTCTAAAAAATAACAATTTATTGAAACAAAAATATAAAATTATCTCTCAGGTTTCATATATAATACGATATTCGGTTTTGCGTTTTAGTAAAGAGTAGGTCATGATATAGGTTAAAATCCAATATCACGAAAATAAGGCCGATCGTCCACAAATCTGACTTTTCATTTAGAAGCCTAATTATTGATTTAAAGATATTTTCGTTTTGTCCCAATCTGAACTGGTAAGTATGATTTTGCTTTGTCTTGAGCTTGGTCATAAAGAAGAAAAATGTTTATAAATTTTTATAAGTTTCTGAAAGCGCTGTTAGATATGAAAATAAAGGTAAATAATATACGACACGTGGGATAACTTCAATTTATTGACATCAGAAAATAGAGCAACGTTAGGAATCATAAGAAAAGCAGACAACGATCTGAGGGTCTTAGTATAATCCAAAATAATTCTGTAAGAATCTTAATTCTCTGATGGCGATATGGCGACATCGTAGCGTCTTGTGTAAAAATACAACAATACTTTTCATTGTTGAAACGCAATTCAAACCGTTTTCATTGTTTAACCAAATATTTAACTGCGTGTTTCTCTTTCATTGTTAAAAGCTGAGTTAATATTCAGGATCCATGAAGAGGAAGAGAGAGGTAACATGCCCGTGCCATGGTGGTGGTCGGATTCATTCTTAAAATTAATTTTTCCTTTTCCATGCTTTCAGGTTCTGAGAACTGATATAATAGTAATCATGTCACGGGCAACGTCGTGCGGGTGCTTCTAGTCAAGTATGAAAATCAACCTCTAAAGGAGTTGTCCAATATAAGAGTCATGTAAAATATTTTGGAAATGAAAGAGAGTAATTACTCTGATCAAAATAGAAAGAGTTTAGGAAAATAAAATCCACAATACAAACATTGAAACCAAACGGGGGCTCCTGTCTGTGTCATTGCACCGCATACTCCACGACTGATCCTGAAAGCCTAATTCATTTTGGTGGCAGCCTGCTTTACTTAGTAAATGATTCTTAGACCCCCTACTTTTTTATGTGCGTCGGCAGGTTTAGTTAAATGACCTAACACAATGAAATTTTTTTAAAAACTTTCGTTGTGTTAGGTAATTGTTCATTATTCAAATATGACCCCGAAGTATTCTAGACTTGAAAAAATACGAAAATATTCAAAAATATTCAATAAATTTGTCTTTATTGCCAAACAGAAGGGTGACATGGGTTCCAGAAAATTCTCTTTGGTGAATTTTCTTGACGTTTGTCGGAATCCAATACAGAACAGTATTCCTGTTGTTATATTTTTGAATCCCCGCAGATGAGTGAAAAGTTCATCTGGTGGGTCCTTTTTTGTTTTCTCTTGACTTCTTCCACCTTATTCAACAATTTTTTTTTTTAAATATTTCATTGTGTTATTGTATTTTCGTTGTCATCTTGGTTGCTTACAGCGTTTTAGCCCGCTCCAGATGCTTTGTTTGTATCGTATTTTAAACGTTTTTTTTTATATTGATTTGTGTTTTTGCGTCAGATGTTATATTCTTTTGTTTCTATTAGTTTATTATTTAGTTAAATGATATTCTTTGGTGAGCGTACTGTGTAAAACATAATGATCTGCATCGTCCATCGACAACGCAGATGCAAAGGGGGAATTCCAGTATTTTAAAGCGGCTTAAATAATATCTGAAAATACCAGGGAAATAAAGGTAGGTTAAAATTCAGTAAAAAATTAAAAAAAAGTTATTATGTAGCTATAGGAGGTGAATGACCGAAGTACACAACGGATCAGTTTATTACACTTGTTTCAGAAAATACATAAAATTTCATGCCTATAAAATGTCACGTCCTCCTAAGAATTTATACAGTTACATTTCAAAATATTATTAATATCTTTTATTGATTATTGCTATTATAACTGTATTTATGTGATTTTTTATGTTAGATGAAGTAGACAGTGTTCATAAAATTTTTAATACACTTCCTGTGTCCACAGAATAAGAAATATCATAAAATCATGCTATTTAAAAAAATGAAAATAATATTGTACATCAAAAATTGAATACCATGAAAATCTGTATTTAATTTGTCATCCCGAGAGAGAAATAGATGAAACTTGCAGCTGTTCAAATTTCTCTCGTCATTCGAATAGCCGCCAATATCTGCGAGCAAGCAGAATCACTGTTTAGTTTTACTTCCATTTACATTAGCGTCCCATTTAGAAGCAACACGAGGGATATTTTCGAACGGACCTCGACATTTTGAGCTGCGGACAAATGTCAAGGAAGATACCTGGATGGCATTCTCTCTCCAAACTTCCACACCACATCAACGAGTTTCTTGGTATGTTTAATTCTTTGTAATTAGGAGCTTCTATACATTATCTTTGTTGTTTTTTATGACACGATTATATGGTGTTCCAAATGGATAAAAAGTTTCTTTATATGTTTAATTTTTTTGTAATTAGAAGCTTTTATGTATTATTTTAGTTGATTTTTGCGATAAAGTTATGTAGTGTTTCAAATGGGAAAGAAAAGTAAAGGAAAAATCCTTTTTGTGATTTTTTTAAATCGAATTTCGGTGGCTTTTGTTGTACCGTGGTTCTTCTTTGATTTTTTGCTTTCCTAAGAACTTATTGTAATAAGTTGCTATATTTTTGTATGATTTTTTTATTTGTGTTATTTGATTTTTATTGTTTTGTTTTATCCGTTTATGCTTTTGTGTTTGTTTTGTTTGTTTGATTGGTTTCTGCTGTATTGCTTTCCGCTGCTTGTACGTAGTGTGATATTTTATACACCTTCGAAATCTTAGGTTTGTTATCTGTAAACTGTTTTATAAGTGATCAATAAATGCTCTTCCGCGCTGGGTTTGACTCTTCCCCGTCCATCGCTGTGGACTCTAAACTCTATGGGTGAGTCGATGGACTTGGGTTATGAGTACCACACTAACGGGAGGATGGAGAATCACTGTAAATGGAAGCATGTTTTTCTCTCCCCGTATATCGAGATGTCACTTCAATTGAAATATTTTCTCCAACCTAAGACTTGAATTATCTTGATTTTTTTAACAGAGCTGTTTTGAAAAAGAAACGTAGCTAATGACTAATCTTAATGGAAAATATAGATGAATATATTTTGATTTCGAATGATAAAATTTAGAATTTCGTTCTTAAGTCATTGGTGCACATTCGCGAATCTGCTTTTCTATCAAAAAATAAATCGATAAATAAAGCATCATTCTGGATTCTTGACAAAAGAATCGAATCGTGTCCAAATTAATAAAATAATAAAATGATTAATTTTAAAAAAATTCGTTAGATTTGAAGCATGCACAATCGCGGACTTTGTTTCGATCCTCATTAGAAATTGTAATGGATCTTAATGGAAAATATAGATGAATTCATTTTGATTTCGAATGATAAAATTTAGAATTTCGTTCTTAGGTCATTGGTTTACATTCGCGAATCTGCTTTTCTATCAAAAAATAAATCAATAAATAAAGCATCATTGTGGATTCTTGACAAAAGAATCGAATTATGTCCAAATTAATGAAATAATAAAATGATTAATTTAAAAAATATCGTTAGATTTGAATCATGCACAATTGCGGATTTTGTTTCGACCTCATTAAAAATTGTTTCTTACTCTGGTAATACTATAACAGACCCGCTGCCTGAAACTGACATGTTTAGAAACGCATTCGACTTCATAGGGATTTTTTTACCGGTTTTGCCATTTCCTGCTGTAGAAGAAAAAGAGCACGCGCCATCTTTGTTTCTATTTATCATGGCATGTAATATTTATCGTTTCTTTAAGAAAGCAAGAACAATTTCTCGAGACTGCCATATAATTTCTGTATGTTTTTTGAAAAGCGTATCGTTCAACTCTCAAAAAATTTCTTTATTTATAGGGAATAATAACTATCATCACTCGGCTTCTTTAAAATGTCTATCTTTTCTTCTTTTTTTAAAGATAATCTCCTTCGACTCATATCTGTTCGGTTCGTAAAACATACGTCGAAACATGAGATACGTTATTCTATTCCTTCATACGACAGAGTTAGTTTTGATTTCATTTTCAGTTAAAAGCTGATTAAGAATGCATTCAAAATGCATTTTATATTTTCATTTGCAAAAAAATTCTTTGAGTGAAATTTATTCCTTAAATTTCTCTAATATTTCCCACATCTATAAGAAATTATTAGGTGTTTCATATTTCTTTAAAACTGCTTGCAATTTTTCATAAAAATAGCCTTCTATCTTCTCACGAACCGCCGAACGGAGAAGCGCGCGGAAAGTACCAAAAGATGGGGAATAATCCAGGGAAGCCGTTTCGGCCATTTATATTCCGAAATTTTAATTAGTGAAAAAGATATTAATTAAAAACTAATTGACAACAATGCTTTTCATTGTTTCGGATACTTTATAACAATACTTTTCATTGTTACAGCGCAATTCAAAATTTATTTTATTGTTGAAGTCGTTTACTTTAAGGAACATTGTTACAACAACAATAAAAAAAGTGACGCTGACAGAAATAAAAAAATGTATTGTTGAAAGTGTATAAATTCTTTTTTTTATCCCGTGATATAACGTCCAACAAAATCATTTTAACGAAATTAAAAGGGGTGTTTTATTTCTGTAAAGTTATGTGCCGAAAGATATAGATTAGTTAAGTTAGTGATTTTAATCATTATTCATTGATTTGATCAAGTTTAAATATTTGTGGAAGCTTCTATTTTAAGCTGATATTGGAAGTTACTATTTTTGTTTTGTTCAATTCTCGCTTTTTCCGATGCCTAAAAGAAAAAGAAGAATTACAGGGGATCCTGCCAGTAGACGGGAGGCAATTAGAAAACGTGAAAGGAGAGTTGTTGAAACTGAAGAAGAAAGAAGCCGCCGATTGTCAACTATGGCACAACGTGGCCAGGACAGAAGAGCGGAAGAAACAAAAGAATAAAGAAATAGCCGATTGTCAGACATGACACAACGTGGGCAGGAGAGAAGAGCCGAAGAAACAGAAGAACAAAGAAATAGCCGATTGGCAGTAATGGGACAACATAGCCAGCAGAGAAGAGCCGAAGAAACAGAAGAACAAAGAAATAACCGATTGGTAATAATGGCACAACGTGGCCAGGAGAGAAGAGCCGAAGGAACAAACGAACAAAGAAATAGCCGATTGTCAGCCATGTTACAACATGCAAGAGAACGCCGTCTAAATGTTATTGAAGGATAAAATCACCACCAGATACAAACTTTTTATACAGCTAGAACTGTTCTGAACTGAAGAACACAACTGTGGAGAAATGGACAATCTCTGTCTGAAATGCGGAGGGTTGTATTTCCGGGATGAAAAGAATACCAGAGGAATTTACACTCATTGTTGTCATAATGGAAATATAATTGAGCAGGCTTCAGTGTATCCAGTGGAAATGAAAAGATTGATGGATGGCTCCTATGAATTATCAGTGCATTTCAAAAATAAAATAAGGTCGTACCAGTGCTTCAATGGGTGCACAGATTGTACCGTCTACAGGGAGAGGAGCGTATTGCTCCAGAATTCATGGCCAAATTTATCACAAGACCTCTCATCTACACCCATCTGAAGCAGGAGGTGAAAACACTAATACAATACACTTCAACAATATT
>BGPR01009450.1:0-57435 GCA_013235015.1 Araneus ventricosus
CCGGGGGTACCAGAATAGAAGGATGAGTAGGTTTGAAGAGACAAAATCACGGATAACAAAAGGACTAGTTAAAAACATGTGTGCGCATGATGAATTTTCAAAGGAAAATTAAATATCTTATAATATAACTGAAATCCTAAATTCCAGTTATATTATAAGTTATATTACCAGTTATATTTATCCATACATGAAATTTTGGGCAATTATCTTCTTTTCCAGTAATTGACTAACACTATAAATAATTTATCGAATCATTTTTATCATCGTGAGGCGGTTGTGATACTCGATTTTGAGATTGGTGAAAACGGTGTTTGAAAATGAAAACCGATTGAACCAAAAATCTGCCGAACATTTCGCATGAAGTTTATAAAAATGATGACGCTGTGGGCACTGGCGCCAGTGGCCGGCTGGCCAGCTTGTCCGATGGTATGGTATATTTACGGATCCTGCACAGTAGGGAATGAGGTCCTTTCTCATTGGCTCTGAACTGCACGTGACGTAGCTTCCCAGATAGCAGTATTAGTTTGCAGCAAACTTGCAGCAGTCTTGCACTGCATATCTGCAAGCTTGCAGCAAGGTTGATACGACAAGAGTGCAAGTGTAAAACAAGCTTGCGGCAAGTTAACGCAAGCTTCGAAGTCACCAAGCGAAGAACTTGCAGCAAGCTTGCCACGTCCAACTCATTGCGAACATAGCAAAAAAAACAGAGTACGAAAAAAACCTCGCATTAGAACTCGCGACCTAGCGCTTGCTAGCATGAAGCTCTAAACCACTCAGCCAGCTAGACTGCGAGAGGAGAAGATAGATTGTGCTAATAGATCGCGCATACGATTTATTTTAAACTCTTTTTCTTGATTTCATTAATTTTTTTAAATTTTGTGTTGAGAACACGATTTGAAATCAAAGAGAGAGCGATTTCCGCTAATAACTACGTTTAGCTAGCAGAATAAATTATGAAATTAGGTTTGAAAAGTAATTACTTTTAAAATTTGACAAAATGTAAGTTATTATTTTTCAACAAACATTGACTGTTTTTTAGGTTTAATTTTGTTTATAAACGTTAAAATTTCAATATTAAGAAAAAGGCGATATAGTTTTCTTTAAAGTGCGAGTTCTATGTTTAGTAAAAAGATGGAAAATGTTTCAATTTTTTTTTATATAAAAAAGTTAGTTTTTTCACAAATTATCATTGATTTAACGAATTAATAAAAAGAAGGACGGTCTAGGAGATGCTATTAAAAATCGGATGTTTTTTAAAACAGAGATAAAGATAATTATCTCTTTGTGCTATCATCTTTACATCAAGCATGTTCTGCAAACTCACAGCAAGCTTGCATTGCAAGGAGGGGTGGCACTAGTTGTCACGGCGAACTTGTGGCAAACTCGTTTTGCAAGCGAAGGTGGCGATTCTGCATTGTTAGTTTGCCACAAGTTCGCTTCAAGCTTGACGCGTCAAATTTGCCATGACAAGGTAATATCAAGTAAAAATCAAACTTGCTGCAAACGTACCCCAGATAGCAATTTTAGTTTGCAGCAGACTTGCACTGCAAATCTGCAAGCTTACAGCAAATTTGTCACGACAAGAGTGCAAGTGTGAAACAAGTTTGCAGCAAGTTAACGCAAGCTTCGAAGTCACCATGGGACGAACTTGCAGCAGACTTGCACTGCAAACTCATTGCAAATTATAGCAAAAACAGAGTACGAACACAACCCGAGATAGAACTCGCGACCTACCGCTTGGTAGCCCGACGTCTATACCATTCGGCCAGCTCGACCACGAGAGGAGAAGATAGATTTCGGTAATACATCGTTCGATTCGATTCGTACACGACTTATTTTAAACTATTTTCTTGATTTCGCTAATTTTTTGAGTTGAGAATATGATTTGAAGTCAAAGAGAGAGCGATTTTCGCTAATAACTACTAGAATAAATTATGTATGTAGAATAAATTATGAAATTAGAGTTCAAAAGTAATTACTTTAAAATGGGACAAGATGTATAAGTTATTATTTTTCAACAAACATTGACTGTTTTTTCGGTTTAATTTGTTTATAAATGTTAAAATTTTAACATTAAGAAAAAGGCGATATACTTTTCTTTAAAGTAAAAACTTTTAGTAAAAAGATGGAAAATGTTTCAAAAAAATTTTTTTTATAAAAAAGTTAGTTTTTTTACAAATTATCATTGATTTATTGAATTACTAAAAAGAAGGACGGTCTAGGAGATGCTATTAAAAATCGGATGTTTTTTAAAACAGAGACAAAGATAATTATCTCTTTGTGCTATCTCTGCATCAAGCTTGTTTTGCAAATTTGCATTGCAAAGGAGGTGGCGCTATTTGTCACGGTGAACTTGCAGCAGACTTGCAATGCAAGGAAGGTGGCGCTAGTTGTCACGGCGAATTTGCTACAAGTTCGCTTCAAGTTTGTCGCGTCAAATTTGCTATGACATGGTAATATCAAGTCAAAATCAAACTTGCTGCAAACTTACGTGCTATCTGGGACGTGCTATCTGGGTTGCTTCTAAATGACGTCGTGAAATTAAACAGTATTTACCAATGCTGAAGGTTCAACCTTTACTTGTTTTATTCTAAAAATGTATTCATTATTTTCTTAAGAAGTATCCAAATAATCATAACTAGGAGGTATAGTATATTCTCGGATTCCGAAACCCTCCCCAGATAGCATGTACACTTGCAGCAAGTTTGATTTTTCTTGATATTAGCTTGTCATGACAAATTTGACGCGACAAGTTTGCAACGAACTTCCTGCAAAGTAACAAAGCATAATCGACTGCTGCTGTAATAATTGTTGTGAAGTTGTTATGACAAACATCACGTCACAATTGCAAAACAAGTTTGCTGCAAGTTGATACAGCACATTTACACACCACGACCTGGATATGGTTGTATATATCTGGTTTTTATCTTTGTCTCTGTTTTGAAAAAACATCTGATTTTTAGTAGCATCTCCTAGACCGCCCTTCTTTTCATTCAATAAATCAATGATAATTTGGAAAAAAACTAACTAGTCTTTTTATAAAAGAAAATCACTTTTCAAAAATTCTTCATTTACTAAATACAGAACTTGCACTTTAAAGAAAACTACATATCGCCTTTTTCTTAATGTTGAAATTTTAACGTTCATAAACAAAATTAAACCTAAAAGACAGTCAATGTTTGTTGAAAAATAATAACTAACTTTGTGTCCTATATTTTTAAAAGTAATTACTTTTGAACCCTAATTTCATAATTTATTCCATTAGCAAAACGTAGTTATTAGCGAAAATCGCTCTCCCTTTGACTTCAAATCATATTCTCAACTCAAAATTTAAAAAATTAATGAAATCAAGAAGATAGTTTAAAATAAAACGTGTAGCTGCAATCTTTCTGTAGCGCAGTCTGTCTTCCGCAATCGAAGTCCCTCTGGCTGAATGGTGAAGGCAACAGGTTTAAGGGGCGGGTTGGCGGGGGTTCGAATCTGAGGTTATCGTCTGCGTACTTTTTGCAATGTGTTTGACGCAACAAGCTTGCTGCAAGTTCGACGCGTGGTGACTAACTCGTTTGCAATAACTTGTTTCAAGCTTGCACTCTTGCCGTGTCAAACTTGCTGCAACTTTGCTGCAAACTAAATTTGCTATCTGGGTCCGCGTTTTTCCTCATGCGCCAGTCGGAATTATTTTCATCAAAATAGGGGAAAAGTGAAGAGTGGAAGGGGAGGTGCTTACATTTTACTTAGCGTGATCTAACAAAGAATACCGGAAATGCGCTCATCCTACTCATTGCCTGACACCCCTTTCCACAGTCAGTGGCGGACTGGGTCTGAAAATAGTGGTTGCCAGGAGTCAGTGAGGGCACACACATATCTACAATCATAATATGCATTCATATATATATATTATTTTTTATTTAATTTTATATTTAATTTTTAATTTTTTTATATTTAAATATATTAATTTAAATTTATATTATTTAATAATTATGTATTCAATTTAATTTTTTATATATATTTAATTTTTCCGCGTCTTTAAAATAAATCCCTTTTAACACCCCTTAATTTTCTACGTTTCAAATAGCGAAATTATGATTAAAGTTATTTAATCTTAAATTCCGGAAGTTAAATATTTCGCATACGGTTTTAGCGACAAATTATGAAGGAGAAATGCTGCCCATTAGTAGGGAATCTGTTGAAAGAGCCATGAACCTTTAAAACAAACTTCTTTGGATTATTTACAGTTTAGTAATTTCTACTGGCAATGTTTCAGTAATTTGTAACTAAACTGATATCATTGAAAAGACATTTTTGAATTAGAAGTAATTCAAAAATCATTTTGTTAGATAGTACGTTTTGAAAATATTGCGAAAAAACGCTAAAATCTTGCTGAATTTTTCAGTAACTGAAATTTTAATTTACTTTTGGACTTTAAAAAGTTGACAATTATTTTCGTCTTTTTTTTGAAGAGCATGTGTGCCAAATTTCATAAAGATCGAGTAAAACTATAGATTTGTACAAAATACATCCTTGTAATGTAGAAAAACGTCTTTTGTTGTATTAAAATGCAGTCCATTTTCATTGTTTCACCAGTTTTTTTTTCCCTCTAAGTCCAGTCTTTTTCTTTCTTTCTTCGTTACCTCAAATAAATTTAGTTTTTGATGGATTTTCTATGTTATTTTATTAAATTTACTTTTTAGCGATGACATTAAGCTCATCTTTCCACTTAAGGCGAGATAATCTTCCTGAAGATTATGCATTCATTTATTTGATATGATGAGGTTACATTTTCGCTTTATAATAAGCTTAACAATGCGCAATAATTGTAGATTATAATTAAGCAAAATTTCAAAAAATAATCTTCATTGATTCTCGTGTTTTTCAGACTTTTTTTAACAGTGGAATGTAAGGTCTTATGTCATTGGTTTCATGAGACACAAAAACATACTGAATGAAAATTTATCTCAAATGCTAATACATTTCCTATCTATTGTTTTCTTCTTCTTTTTTCTTTGCACAACTAATTTCTTTCTCAGTTTTTTGTTGCAATTAATACTTTTATCTTAACAAAAATTAAATAAGTTGGCATATTTAAAGTTTGTTAATGTAATCAAATTAAGACAATTAATAAGATGGACGAGTCGGTTGGTAGCCGAATGCGGCTGGTGTTTAATACTACAAAAGCAATGTAAAAACAGAGAAATGATAGTTTCAGCTTACCTCTTTTTTGTCTTTCCTTTTGCAAGATACGCTAAATATGTCCTTACTCTCTTACGACTAAAAACAGAAATAACACTTTTCTCACCAATTATTTTCCATGAAAGACAGACCAATAAGACTGAAGCCCTCTTTAAACTAAACCCCTTTACTCTCCTAAACGCACCCCCCCCAAACGCATAAAGAAATCCGTGAGTGTCGTCTTTTCATAGATGTCATTTAGTGTCCTAGTCACAGTTTTAGCCAAGAAAACTTTTTCTTACAGGCGAGTTCCCTTGTTTGTAAGATTTATGACAGTAAAATTAAACTACAAAAATAGAAAGAAAGCACCTCTTATAGCCATCTCTCACAAGAACCGCACCCTTTCTGCACAAAGGGATGCAATTCCTTCCGTCTTTCCGGGGACTTCCGAAACCAACAAAAAATCTTAAAGAGTATTGCGGCTCGACTTTGCACCGAAGAGCTACCCTGTTCCAATAGCCCGAGGGTTTGTGCGATGGCTGCAACATTCTGGGGAAACATCTGTAAATGATCGGAAGGTCAAAGGAAGTGGACAGGACAGAGACCTCAGTACAGTTCCTACGGGCAGTTGTAATTGCGTATGCGTCTTGGGTCGGTATTCGACCATCCGCTGTTCGGCTGGTCGAATTACGACGGCAATAAATCCCCAAAACATGGGCCTTGGGTACAGGGATATTTTATTTCATTGCTTTAGAAAAGCTTACTATAGAGAAAGATATCTTTTTTTTCTCTCCCACACTTTCTGGGGACCCAAATTGTCTTCTGTTTAAGGGGCCCACTTGCCATCGGGCAAGCTGGCAACCTCGCCAGTCCGCCATTGCCCACAGTGGCGTACCTACATAAAATAGCGCACAGGGCAAATACCGAAATTGAGCCCCTCTCTTTTTTTCTTTTCAAATGTGAGCCTCATTTTCTTTTCTGAAACTTTATGGCGGGAGAGCAAATATTAAAATTGCAAATAAACTTAATTATAACATATTAAACTTGTTTGTGTTGATAGGATTTACACATTACAAGATTTTTAACAAAATTTCACTAAATTTTTACAGAACATTTGGTGCATTCTAACTTTAATTCCTTAAATATGGCTGAAATAAGAAAATCAAAGTTTTTTGTAAGAAACTTTTGATATATTAGAAAAATATAAATAAAGTTTGCGTTCCATTTATCTCGTATTTGAAAAATAATATAAAATGCGTACAAATCTCTTAATCAATCGAAAAAACCGCACACACATACGAATAAAAATGATAAAATTATATGCATTCCAATTTTGCCTATAGACAGTATATAAAAATTCTAACCATGAAGTAAATTTTTTGCAAACACAAATAAAATCATACAAAAGCCTTAGTGACAAATATATTTAATGATATTCATAATATAATTCATTATATAATTTCATATTTATCTTTAAATATATTAAACAAAATTTAAAACAAATAAAGTTTAATAACGTTTTATCTAGCACCTTATGACAAAGTTAAAATTCATTGCATAAAATTAGGTATTGCTATTCCAAGAAAAAAAAATGCTGATTCAAACATGAATTAAGATTATAACATTATTAATTTGTTTATGACATGTAAAATTGCTCTTACTTATTATTTTATACGAAATTATACACATAAACCTAAATTATCTGCTTTTGAACTAAGCATGATAAATGGAAAAATACGGTTCCAATGCTTAGAGGGTCAACATAAGGTTAAAATATGTTCTACTTCGAATTTATTACGCGTTGTAGGGGTCTATTCTGGTACCCCCGGTGGGGTGGGGGTTGGGGTTGGGTCCGGCGCTTAAACACCGAACCCCAAACCAACCCCCAACCCAACGGGGGTACCAGAATAGACCCCTTAGACCTGAATCGAAAAAAACCCGCTTCAGTAGTTGTGTCTGTATGTCGGTGGATACGAGAACTCAAGAATAGCTAGAGGAGTTGTTTGAAAATTTGCATGCTGTCTTTATACCAAAATTGTGGATTTCTATTAAATTTTTGTCGTAATCCATCCAGTGGATATCTTTATGTCAGTTTGTAATTGAATATGATATCTTTAAAACGTGATAGATAAAGAGATATGGCAATGAAGATGAGGCTTGATTCTGTAGGCAAACCCCTTAAGGGCAGAATTGCATGGAGTGGCGATTTTTGGAATGGGATAGGTCGGCAGATTAGGCCTATGATAACCGGTAGAGGTTAGGAGGCCTTCGTTTGAGAGAACAACGCCTACAGTTCCTCTGGACACAGATAATCGTAATTATACTTTTGTGAAGACAATGGAGTCAATTCACGGTCACATGACAAGTTAAGTTGCGCATGTCATCTAAGCGCTAATACGTGCCACTTTTGCCGATGTGTCTGCCGTTAACATTACGAAGCGGAATCTTTATTTACGTTTTAGTTGCTTAACTTTTCAGTCTTATTTCTTTCCATATTTGAATCAAAATGAGATACTGCTGTGTAATTGGATAGTTTGATGCTAAAGCCAAAACTGATTGCCAAGTTTCCTAGAATTCAAGAATTCTCAATTATTACAAGTTTGGTTGAAGAATATTGGAAGACAAGGTTTTGTGTCTTCTTCAACTTCAACGTACTTAACGTTACGGAGAGACACTCAAAAGATGCGCAGAATGGTCGAAATTTCGTTTGGCGCAGTCATTTTTTACTTGTCACGTGACCGTGAATTGACTCCATTATGCTTTGAGTTATATTTAAAATTGTGGGCTTAACCCGAAACGGAGATAAGGCAAACAGTTATGCATCTTTTTTCACTGCAGGATCAGAGAAAATATATATTTTAAGTTACTGGCACCCCAAACAGGTTTAAAGTAATGTTTTAATTACATTTTGATGCATGAATTAAGGAGCTAGACAAATTAATGTGGAAGCTTAAAGTTGAGCTAACAATTTCCAGGATTTCCAATTTCCTTACGAGAGAGTTAATAGTGGAACCGATTCAGAAAAATCACAACAAGCTAGAAGAATAAACTAAAACGTAAATTTATCAGGCAAAATACCACCAATTAGCACTGAGGGATGAATTTTTTTTATTCGGTAGCAAATCCAGAGTTGACGACATGTTCTTATATCCAAATAACAACAAATTCTTAGTTTTTTGTATACGAAATATACGAAGAGATGGTAGTGTAAGTGTCAAAAAATTAGATCTCGAGATTTTGATGAATCTTCACGCTTCAGACTGCCTTACTCCGAAAAACAATGTTTTTTTAAATTATGACAGTCGGTTTTTGAATGAGATAATTCAAAAAAGCAACAAGTTTGGGGGAAGAAATTTAGAATGTGGTCTTAGTACCGAAATTTCAGAATTCTGTCAAAATTTGGACGAAATCCGTCTGTGAGAAGTATTTCTCTCTCTGACAACTCATGTGCAAGTCAACATGGCAACTCAGAAACACAACAAGAAAGTAAGGTGTCTTGGCATCAAAATTGTAGTTCTATATCGAATGTAGATCTAACTGGATGTGTAGTAGCTCTCTCTACGTATATTATCTTTGTTGTCGCGAAGTTTAGTTTGCAAAACTGGCAACAAAAAAGTGTCGTTGTTATAGAAACGATACGGATGAATCAAGTTTGATGTTTGTGGTTCTAAACTTCTTTTCTTTTGAATTTAAATATGCCTAAATCGTTCCTGAAATATAATTTAATTTAATAATTTATTCCATGTATTAACTGAGCGTAGGCGCCTTACAGATGAAAGGGAAGAGGTGCAAATTGTTTTGTCTATTCTCCTTAACTATAATATGAAACTAAACATAAAATACGCCGCATTGTACGAGTGTACGAGAAAGTCGTGAGAAGAACACTAGGGCTGTCACGGAAATCGTGTGACAAAAGGAGGAATATTTTTTCTGTGATTGAAGAACAGTTCACATTAGGAAAACGATAACATTTGGTGAAAAGTGAAAAGTTATACAGGGTTTCCCCCCAAAAGTGGAACAATCATTTATTTCCTTAAATATTGAACCTGGACATATATCTCCAATTACTAAGTTTCATCAAATAAGGTGGGAATTTGTGTGAAAACACTTTCGCTTCTGTGGGAGTTGAAAATAAAAAATTAAGAAAACTAAATTTTTATACGTGCCCTTTAGAGCAAAAGTGTCAATGAGTGATTCCTCTTACACCAATCTATACATAAACTAAGTTTCACAATTATGTCTGCAAAACCAACAGAGATATGTTAATTTTTAAATTTCAAGGGACTGCTCACGAATTTATATGGAGATGTTTGTAGCATAAATGCAAGTTTATTAAAAATAAAAAAAACAGCGAAATACAAATATTTTTCAAGTAGTATATCAGCCTGTCCATCGTGGTTTCAAAAAAATTGCCAATGACGCACACTGTTATTCAGTTTCATTTGCAGATAGTTGCAACTACCGACTTGATAAGGAATGGAAGGACAACTTGAGAAAATTAAAATTTAAGTTATAAAAGGAAAATATCCCATTTTTGAACAGAATACTTAATTATTTGCTCTTAGCGTTGAGTTTATTACTAAGCTTTTCCTAAAAGTAGTGGCGACTCGTCCTTTAGGTCTGTAGAGTTACAGAACTCACTGAAATTATTTTAAAAATTCGTATTTTCGTTTTTCTTCTTATTCTCTGATAGTTCAATTATCAACGAAAAATGATGAAAACGAGAAAAGAAGACAGAAAATGAATGAAAAAGTAAGATAGACACAGGATGGGCTGTACACCAACTAGTTTTGTTACACTGGCGTAGCTGAAACTTTTGCCGCCCAGCGCGAATTTGTAACATGCTGCCCTTCCTTTAGATTATACATAAGGCACACAAACCTGAAAGCAAAAATAATAAATTTTACGAAACAACCCAGATAAAAAAAGTCTTCAAAAATCTGCCAAAAATCTGAAGGTTTTTGGAACATGTTTTCTTCAGATTTTCTGCAGGAAAAAAATGCAGAATATCTGAAGAAAACCATGTTCCAAATACCTTCAGATTTTCGGCAGAATTTTCTACAGTCAATATTTTTGTTTAATAATTTAGATTCTCTGCTTCAACGAATTCTTTTTCACTTTCTATCTTTCTGGTAAACCTTCTTTCCATCCAAAGGGCGCAAGCTCCACTTTTCCTTTGTTTTTGGAGGAAAATAGCTAGTCAGAAAGACAGTTGGAAAACTAATTGGAAATTAATTAAATTATGGGGGAAAAGTTTAAAATGGTAAAACCTCAAATATTTAATTTAAAGATTAATTTATAATTAATTTTTTCAGTGGCATATTTAAAAAATTTAGTGCCTAAGACAATTTCCGATTGGGAAATTTTTTGAAACTCTTGCCTGCTGTAGAATCAAACAATAATGATAATTACATTCTAATTTTGTTTTATATCCTTTGGAAAATAAAGCTGCAATATTAGAGAATATGGTGCAAAATATGTATATATATATATATATATATATATATAGACAAATGCAGATATTATGAAATTGCAGTTAAATCTTCAAAAAATCAACAGATATTGGCCAAGTTTAATGATCTTGTGAAAATCTGCTAAATAACTACAAATTGAATTGAAGACAAAATGTAAAATCTTAAAAAATCTACAGGATATTTAAAGAAAAAGATTTTATGCAGATTAAATTGAAGAAAAATGCTGATTTTTTCTGTCTTCAAAAAATCTGCAGAATATTTAGAGAAAAATATAATAAGAAAATTTTCTGCAGATTTTCTGCAGATTAAATTGAAGAAAAAATGCTGATTTTTTGCTGTCTTACAAAATCTGCAGAATATTTAGAGAAAAATATAATAAGAATTTTTTGGCAGATTTTATGCAGATTAAATTGAAGAAAAATGCAGAATTTTTTCGGTCTTCAAAAAATCTGCATAATATATTTAGAGAAAAATATAATAAGAAAATTTTCTGCAGAATAAATTGAAGAAAAAATGCAGATTTTTTCTGTCTTCAAGAAATCTGCAGAAATCTTTAAGAAAACTTTAAAAAAAAAATTTCTGCAGATCTTTTTTAGCTGGGAAGAACATTTTATTAGCAACGAAATTCGTTGTTGTTCTCGATATATGCAGATGAGTTGCAAAATCGGACATCCACCACCTGCATTTTTTCCACTTATCTGCAATTTAAAGATAAAAGTCGAGAAACACGAATTAATTACGTTATCTTTCGTGAACACAATGATTGAGCTAGAACCGCTGCTCTTCTAAGTTATAAACTTGTTTCCCTGCATGTCTGATTTTGCCTCCCCTTTCGACCCCCTCCAGCTACGCCACTGTTTGGAAAGCACTAAAGTTCGATCATTGCGTATAACTAAGTGACATAATGAGCGAAGGCGAATATCTATTCTTTCTGTCTTACAATTTAGAAAGAACTGGATTTTCTGATGCTCCTGTTTTGCGCTAGGCCAACTCTACTGTTCTTTCCCTCTTCAATCTCGCCCATGGTTCGCCTTCGCGCTCTTGCCTTGTTTTTCTTCGATTTCTCTTTCATTGGCTCTTTTTAGGTTTGGGATTCACTTTCAGGTGGCCTCAATGGGAACTTGGCTGGTTATTCAATTCCTACTATTAGTTCACACTCTCCCTATATATACATATTTATATATCTTGTTCAAGTTTTGCAATCGATTTTAAACTAACTTCCCGATGAGCTGGAGACTTGAAACTTTAAACATAGCTCAGAACTAGATGACAATGCAATATTAATTCGCTTTCTTGTCTGCCATTTCATATTTTGCATGACGCATGCGCAATACGTTTCTCATTATATCTCGAAAACTATTATCATTACAGACTTGGTTCTTGGGTATATGGATGGCCCATGGGATCATCGAAGCAACCCCCATATTTTAGCCATATCTTTGCGCATGCGCAGTGCGTTTTTCATTATATCTCGAAAACTATTAACATTACAGACTTGGCGATAAATTTGGCGACCTTGGCAACAAATTTGGCGACTTGGAGGCAAAGTTGGTGACTTTGGCGACAAAGGGAATTTTCAAGATTCAATCGTTAATAAAATACTTTTTATTCATCCACTCAAGTTCAAATACACTTTTTTAAACTTGTAGTGGATGACACTTGATGTTAATACAGTTTTTTCAAATATTAATTCATTAATTAAATTTAATTAATTAATTTTAGTTTTATATGGGAGGAAGAAATTTCTAAAATAATATTTTTCTTTGTTGACCTAAGTAGGAATTGACTTTAAAATTTTTTTTTATATTACTTGTTTTTATTTCATTTCTAATGTTAAAGTCACTCATTGAAAAAAAAGAATGTAATTTTCTAAAATAAAATTCAGGTAATTACAACTACAAGTTTGGAATATTTAACTCCTACGATACGGTAACGTCCCAAACGTCTTTACAAGCAAAAGACGACGGCCGTCCGAAATGTCCGAATATCCCTGTGAAGTTTCCACCCGCTTTCGTTAAGTGTGATTGATTTCGCACCCACACAGCACACTTCTTCATTAGAATGGCTCGCCAGAAGGGTTTGGGGAATAGAGGGGCTTTCTTAGCATTCGGAGAGTCCCAGCTGTTATTGCGGTTTTTGAAGGGGGAAGTGAATTTTGGTTATCTTTGAAAGAGGAACTCGGGCGTTCCAGTATTTTGAGGTCCCTCTGTTCCAGTGGTCTTAAGAACAAGAGGGTTAAAGGTAAAGAGATTTTGGAAAAATTGTATTCTAGTAATATTTTTATAGCACTGCCTTTTTTCCTGGGAAGATAAGCTTCACAACTGATATGTCACCCCCTCTAGCTCACAGTGGATTTTTTTGAAGGTTCACAAGATGAACCATTTTTGTAAATATTTCAATTAATGTATTACAGTAGAGTCTCCCTACAACGAAGTCTCCCTTCAGCGAATTTCTCCCTATAACAAAGTTTTTAATCGGAATGTTAAATAATATTCAAAATATTCTCCTCATAACGAAGTGGTTGTCTCCCTATAACGAATTTTTTCGGACCTTTATCTTTTCGATTTTTGAAGAAAGTTGCTAATTTCTGCGCAAACAAATCGCTCGCACGTGCCTGTTTTTGGAACCACTCGCATCGTTCATTCCAGCGATAACACATAACACTAGAATGCTATGTGAAGGGTAATGCAGTTGTGGGGACCTGGGTTTCTACAGAGGGAGCAACATTTCTACGGGCCAGGATTCCAAGAATCGGGGTGGAGCGGGGGTGGAAACAGTAAATGGATGTGACAATACGCATTTTATGTTTATCCGTACTAGTACATATTATTCTCTAAATTGTGAATTGTCTTCACTTTTGAGCATTTTGTCTATACAATAAAAATTAGTATAATTTTAACAAATTTATAATAAATATTACTTCATTTTTAATTGAAAGTCATAATTAAATATTTTTGAACTTATCGCGCATACTTAAAGGTTTGTAACATTTACTTAAATAACTGCAAAAATCTCTAATCTCCGTATAACGAAATTTTCTCCATAGCGAATTTTTCAACTGCAACCAAGCGATTTCGTTATAGGGAGATTCCCCTGTATTTGACTATTTTTTAGATTTAACAAGAGTTAACAAATGCATTGTTATTTCCTGATTCCGACTTTTAAATAATTTTTGAAAGATGTATATTAGTATATTATCCCTAAAATGTGCATCGAAAGACTGGATTAAATAGCAGTGAGAGGTATGGAAAAGTGGTCTAAGTCAATAAATTTTTCTTCTTATATCTGCAAGTTTTTCAGATAAAAGCGTGCCACTTTGCATGTGCATAGATGAATGTAAAAGAAACATTTTACTAATTGACTATTTTGCTCTACGGGGGCCGTATAAAAATTTAATTTTCGTAACTTTTTATTATCTATCCCCTTGGATTTCAAATTATTTTCACACAAATTATAACCCTATTTGATGAAACTTTGTGGTTGGAAGTATATGTCCAGTTTCAATATTTTAGGAAATAAATGATTGTTCCACTTTTTTTGGATACCCTGTATACAAACGAGCTGATCTCGTAAGCTATAACGTAGCGCAGACCATTTTAGAGCTCAGTTTTACGAACACAACGCATTTTCGACCAAATTGGATCATTTTGGCTCCCAGTTCTTGAGCTCGTCAAAAGTGCATCGAGCGTCAACTATCATCAAGAAAGAAAATAAGCCAAGCTTGTGAGGCAGCGCCCAAGAAAATTCGTGATCACAAAATTAAGGCGCCAAGTGGATTGTAAATAACGGGAAAGTATCTAATATACTGTTGCAAAAGCCTTTCTGTGGGTGTATGGTGTAAACAGTCCAACACGCAGGATAATGGAGAATGAAGGTTTATTTAGAGATATGCAGGAAAACACGTAGCACAGGTACAGGAAACCATAATTCTTGCACAGATTACCAATGTAAACAGACAACAATTCACAGGTAATAACAGTTCAGCATTTTGTTATCTAACAACACAAACAGTCAGCAAATAACTAGTACGACAATAACTGCACTTTCAATAGCGCTCAGCTCACCAGCTTCCTAGCTCGCACTGCGGATGAAAAACTCTAAAGTCGTTCCCAATAGATCAACGCTACTACCGCTCGGTGTCTAACAGCTTACTAGCTCGCATAGCGGATAGAACTCCAAAGACGTTCGCGCTCCAAGGCGATCCAGTCGATAAACACACACCCCTTCATCCAAGTCCTCTTATATAGTTTCCCCAGGCAGGCCGTGATGTCACATGGAATTATCTAGTACATTCAAGCGTATCTTCTCTCCTAATGGAAATATCGAGAAGATTCCAGCGCCTTTGAGATCCCATATTTCGTTGCCAAATTTGTCGCCAAGCTGGTCGCCAGGTTTGTCGCCAAGGTCGGGGAACCAGACGTGGCTGCTGCTAGTCATCCCATACTTATCTCTGTAAAACTCTCTTCCTAATCATAAGACTCACATTGCTGGGAAGCGACTTTCCATGTTTGTAACAATACAATGCTCTAATAACTATGTAATCCGCCGACTCGTGACATGCATTACACCCTTTGGGTAAGCAGGGTATGGGTGGGCAATAAAAAATAAATATACAATGATCACAATAGTGTTACGAACATTGAAAGTCGCTTCCCAGCAATTTTAGTCTTATAGTTGGGAAGAGAGTTTTGTAGGGGTATTTATGGGAATGCCGGGGAAATGAAGCCATCGACCCCAGACCTTGGTAACAAACTTGGAGACCATTTTGGCGACGAGATGTAGGATTTCAAAATAATTGGAATTTCCTTGATATCTCTATTAGGGGCCGAGATCCGGATTTATTTAGATGATTCCATGTGACGTCACAGCCTGTCGGGGAGACTATAAAAGGACCGTGCTCGGATCACAGAGGAAAAGTGAGTGTTGATCGACTGGGATCGCCTTTTTAGTGCGAACGTCTTTAAAATCTCTCTTTGGAGTTTCATCCACTGTGTGAGCTAGTAAGTTGTAAGACGCCGAGCGGTATTGAAAGTGCTGTTGCTGTTCTTATTAGTGAATTCCTGTCTGTTTGCGTTACTAATCTGCGCAAGTGCTGTTTTTAATATTACATGCGCTTCGTGTTTTCTGGAATATTCCAAAATAAAGTGTTATTCTCCGTTACCTGCTTGTTGAACTGTTTTCACCGTACACACATCGGGCAATTTTTGTAACAATAGTAATTTCCACAATATTCACTTCAATTTGCGAATTTATCCAAATTACCATTTGCAGACTTAAAATCTATTGTGAAGTTTATTTGAAAGTTTCCTGGCTCGCCTAAGCCCATCTGCTTCATTTATAAATGGGTACTTTCCGATAGCCGGGCGCAAATGTCGCCAATTGTGAGCCAAACGCAGCGATTTTCCGTTAGCCGGACGCAAATGTCGCCAATTGTGAACCAAACGCGAGCCAAGTCGCCAAGAGAATGGTTGTAAGAAATTTGTCGGAATTCTACATTATTTGGCGATTTTTCGCTTGCGCCCGGCTAACGGAAAAAAGTATCTATAAATGATGCCTTTTGAATAATTTCATACTAAGTTTCACTCACGCGCTGTTCTGCCGCTACCCCATATATTGTAAGAAATATAAGAAACGTTACACCGTAAACTCATTTTTTTGCTACAAAAAGTTGTCTTACATCAGGGAGAATATAGAAGCAGGCTCTGACTATGAAGTTATGCTAATGTTACCTGTTTTGTTTCGGAAACAAACCGATCATTGCAACTGGCAAAAAAGAAATTACCCTCTTTTTAGAGACATGTACTGCAGCATTTAAAAAATATATTTTTCTTGTCCACTAAATATAGAAAGGGAAAGTTTTGCTATTGTCAAAATATTCGATTGTTGCCAAAAGAGAAATAGCCCTCTTTTTAGAGACATGCACTGTAGCATTTAAAAAATATATCTTTCTTGTCCACTAAATATAGAAACGGAAAGTTTTGCTATTGTCAAAATATTCGATTGTTGCCAAAAGAGAAATCACCCTCTTTTTAGAGACATGTACTGTAGCATTTAAAAAATATATTTTTTTTGTCCACTAAATATAGAAACGGAAAGTTTTGCTATCGTCAAAATATTCGATTGTTGCCAAAAGAGAAATTAACCTCTTTTTTGGGACAATTACTTTAGCGTTGTATGTATATGCCTACCACCTTCAATTGAAACTCTCATGCATAATTTGATTTTCATGGTCCATTTAACAAAGTAATTCTAAATTTCAAGTTGTGATTAGACATTTAACCCATGTTTTTTCACTAGCCTTGCACCTTTTCTGTTCTTTGTCTGTATTAACGTCCCTAATGGAGTCAAGTAACTGTCTGTGTCATGTAACATCCCATTGCAAGTCGTCGGCATCAACTTTGATGACGTCACAGCGACCGATGCGCGCGCACGCATCGGTTGTGAGCGGTATATTAACTGGATTTTAACAGAGTAATAATTAATTAATTTCAGATTAATTCATTCATTCAAATTTATTTATTTAACAGAGAAAGGTCATAGGTCATAGGTCAAAGTCACATAGAGCTACTTTAGTCACAGAAAGTCACAGTTGAGTAATCGATTAATTAATTGTCCTTAATTAATCATTATCAACAAATGTTGATTTAATTGAGCTGTCCTTTCCATCGATTTAATTAAGTTGAGTTAGTTTTAGTTTCATTTAACAGAGAGAGGTCATAGAGCATAGGTCAAAGTCACATAGAGCTGTTTTAGTCACATAGAACAACTTTAGTCACAGAAAGTCACAGTTGGAGTAAGGTAAGTAAGTCTAAGCTCCTCAATCCCAGCTGTCGTTTCGCAGAGACAGCCTCCAGCCGAATTTTTTTGTCATTTTTCTCCGATAATAATCTAGATGAGTTAAGAAAGCGAAAATGGCAGTTCACGAGACAACACGGTTCATATTCATATTGATACATGCAATCTTTGAATTTTAGTTCAAAGCTATTTTGGTACTATTCAGTTAGCCAGGCGCAAGCGAAAAATCGCCAAATAGTGTAGAATTCCGCCAAATTTCTTACAACCATTCTCTTGGCGACATTTACGCCCGGCTAACGGAAAATCGCTTCGCTCTTGGCGATTTGGCTGTTCACAATTGGCGACGTTTGCGCCCGGCTAACGGAAAATCGCTTCGCTTGGCGACTTGTCTCGCGTTTGGTTCACAATTAGCGACATTTGCGCCAAATCGCTTCGCTTGGCGACTTGGTTCGCGTTTGGTTCACAATTGGCGACATTTGCGCCCGGCAAACGGAAAAGTACCGCCATTTTAAATCTCTCACGCGGCAGCTGCGTTTTAGTAAACATGTTTAATTAACAAGCTGATGGCAACTAACCAAAGATTTAAAACGATGACTACAACGATGATTGCAGAAACATATTTTCATTCCAAATCCGAGTATAAACAAGAGATAAAATAGATTTATCCAGAAAGGAAATTATTCCGTCCTAAAGTCTGCTGCATATGACTGAGGAAAGGGGAAAAGTTTTGAAATTCATTTGGAAAGTTGAGAATTTTAGTTATTGCTGGTACGAGACAAATGACTTCCTAGGAAGTCCCAGATTTGATTGGGAAGGAACTGCTTGGTGCCTGAAGTTGTACCCCAAAGGAAGGACTCCGCATGCAAATTATGTAAGTGTTTATTTAGAGATGTTATCACCGGAAGAGTTTACCATAGATTTCGAAATCGCTCTTCTGAGACCAAATGGCGCAAGTGAATATGTAAAGGAAATGAAAGATCGAGGCTTTAGAAGAGGAAGTAAACACGGATTCGATGCTCTGGTAGTTAGAGAAAGACTCTTAGGAGCGAAAAAGTCAACTTTGTTACCCAAAGACATTTTGACAATACAGTGTTGCATTTTCCCTAAAGATTTCGAGTTGGAAGCTTACAATGAAGTTATTGCGAGGACCCATATAGAAATTGAACGCTGTCGTCTTCAATGGAAGCAAATTGACTATACTAGAAATAACTCAATGCCTTTAGCAGATTCGCTCTTCCAACTGAGTGTGTCAAGTGAATCGAATAACCAGCACGATGTTCTCACAGGCGAATTTTGCAGTAACTACTTACTGGATTGTAAAGCATTGCACGTCAAAATAGGTATACTGGATTCGAATAATTCCGTTGTAAAACTTTTGGTAAATAATTTTCTTGATATCGAGAGTGCATCAGAAGGTTGTTTAAGCTTCCCCCTCATCACAGTACCTGAACTGCAAGAAAACGAATCTCTGTATCTACCAGATGGTAAGCTGAATTTAGACTGTGAATTTACACTTTGTGATGGATTACAACACAGCCAGATCGAAGGAACAGCACAAGACACCACCTTCATGCCTGTATCCGTATACGAAACAGCATCAAGTTCTCAAATAGATGTACCTCCAAAGAAGTTTTTATATTGTATTGATAACGTCCCTTCTTCTCTGAAAAACGACTTCCAAAACCTGTACGAAGAAGGAACACTTAGCGATTTTGCCATAAAAGTAGGAGACAAAAATTTTAATGTCCACAAAGCAGTGTTATGCGCCAGGTCTCCGGTCTTCAAATCAATGCTGACGAGTAATATGAAGGAAAATGAGAAAAACATGGTGGATATTTCAGATTTGGAGGAGGATACTGTTAGCCGCATGTTGACGTTCATGTACATGGACATGGCTGGTAATCTCGATTGGGACGCAGCGAAGAAGTTATATTTCGCTGCAGATAAATATGGTTTAATAACACTGAAACGCCTTTGTTCAGAAGTTTTATATCAGAATCTGAGTGTTACGAATGTTGTAGAAGTTCTTGCGCTTTCAAATATGCATGCAGATGAATATTTGAAGAAAATAACCGTAGAATTTATTTCTGACCACGAAAGGGAAGTTTTGTTTTCTACACAATGGAAGGCCTTCATGACTGAGTATTCGAATTTGGCAGCCGAAACCATGCACAAGCTATATGTGGAGAAAGCTAATAATCGTCATTAAAATTCGTATGTAAGTTTTATTCGTATGTATTCTTTGTTACGTTATATTCTTATGTTTTTAGCCAGAAATGGTACAGCTTCGATATATGGCATCACTGGCGATATTTTGTAATATTGGCGACTTTTTGGTTAAAGTTATGTTTAACTCTTTGAACCCGGCTAGAGTGATAATTCAAGTGCCTCAAAAACTGGAGTAAATTTTAATTCATGAAATCAGAATAAAATCCTCCTTTTCTCTACAGAAATTTCAGGAGGAAGAGACCCTCGATTGAGCGATTAATTGTCAACAAAGAAAGGAACTAATTTTCCTCCGTAAAATTCACCCAGGCACCAGAAACCACCTGAGTCCGGCCTGTGTCGAATGAGGCGGAATAGGGCTCATAGGGTTAAGGTACGGAAATTCTCGTTTTTTGGAATTAACAAAAAAAAAACTAGATATCTAAAATTCAATGAAAAAGCGAAGCTTTGAGGTTCCGCTTAGCTGAAAGCGAAGCCACAGATGTTTTCTAAAGTTTAAAAAATTTGCCCGGAACGCGCACGCAAGAGAACACTAAAATGTTCAACAAACAGTCGCCATGTTTGTGTAGGCAACACAACCGATGCCATGTTTGTTTAGGCAACACAACCGACACCATGTTTTTTAGGCAAAACAACCGACGCCATGTTTGTTTACGCAATAAAAAAGTCACCAAAATAACAAAATATCGCCAGTGATGACGTATATCGAAGCTGTTCCAAAGAAATTAATTTTTCTTATGATATTTCCTGGTAAATTCCATGCTCTGAGGTTGTACAATTGTAATTAGATGATGTACAGTGTAAGCACTTTTCCATTAGCAGAGAACCAGTCGTCACGACGTTGGCGAGTTAGCGACCTTGGCGCGTTAGCTTTTGTTTCAATCGGTTAGCTCGGAACCAGTCGTCTCTACCTTGGCGCGTTAGTTCTGGTTCCCCACGAAAGGAAAAGCACCCGATTTGCAGAACAGCTTTGATGTACGGCATCATTGGCGATATTTTGTTATTTGGCGACTTTTTTATTGCGTAAACAAACATGACTGCTTTTTTTTGCCTAGCCAAACATTGTATCATGGTTTGCGCAATAAAAAAGTCGCCAAATAACGAAATATCGCCAGCGATGCCGTATATCAAAGCTGGGTACTTTTCCGTTAGTCGGGCACTAGCGAAAAATCGCCAAATAATGTAGAATTCCGCCAAATTTCTTACAACCATTCTCTTGGCGACTTGGATCGCGTTTGGTTCACAATTGGCGACATTTGCGCCCGGTAACGGAAAATCGCTTCGCTTCGCCACTTGGCTGTTCACAATTGGCGACATTTCCGCCCGGCTAACGGAAAATCGCTTTGCTTGGCGACTTGGCTCGCGTTTGGTTCACTTGGCGACATTTGCGCCCGGCTGACGGAAAATCGCTTCGCTTGGCGACTTGGCTCGCGTTTGGTTCACTTGGCGACATTCGTACCGTCAATTCTGTAATTGTTTTTAAAAATGATCCTTGATAAAAGTGACGTCTTCATACCCATCCAACCGTTCAGTGACCGTAATGGTTACAGGCACGGGGGTATGAGAGGGTGTTCTAGTTCTAGCTCGAACTCCACACTGTTACTATTTTTCCTATTCTAAAATGAATTCAACAAAATATTGTACAAACATTGCATACATTGTGCAAGCATATTCTCGATTATCCAGGAAAATGATCATTCTGTAGACTATCGTCAAATTCTTAAAAAGTAAAAAATTAACAAAAAAATGGTGCAATGCGTTACAGTGACTGCGCAAAATGAACCAACCCTCGTAGAAGAAGAGGATCTTATACCGGACGGACTGTAAGCTCTGCGCTAATACATGTCGAAATTCTTCTTGATTGATTATTTAGAAAACCAAGAAGGCAGTAAACGAACGGGAAAATTAATCGGGTATTTTTCCGTTAACCGGGCACAAATGTCGCCAAAATTTGGCGGAATTCTACATTATTTGGCGATTTTCGCCTGCACCCGTCTAAAATGTCGCCAATTGTGAACCAAACGCCCGGCTAAAATGTCGCCAAACGCGAGCCTAGTCGCCGGGCGCAAACGTCGCCAAAATTTGGCGGAATTCTACATTATTTGGCTATTTTTCGCTTGCGCCCGGCTAACGGGAATGTGCCATTAATCATGTGAAATCTGAGCATCACCATTCGGCGAAAGGCTATTGAAATGACGAAACAGGCCTTCTTATTTCAAGCAGTAATAATGAAGTGGCTATCTTCGCCAAATAAAAAAAAGTCGCCAGAGAACGCTCTAATTAGTGTGTGGCAACAGCGCTTCGTTCCAGCGTGCGCCGTGAAGAGTTGTATTAAACCTTTGTGCATCAGCTTTAGAGTAGTGTACCTTAAACATCGATAGTGCAGTCGATAGTTTTCCAAAACTACCGACTGAACTATCGATATTTTTAAAACTATCGATAGTTTTCTCTCCGGTGACACTATCAATAAGTGTTCTTCCAGTGGATAGTTCAGAAACTATCGATAGTTCCAGTCGATAGTTTTGAAATATCGATAGTTCTAGTCGATTTTTTCAGTCGATAGTTTTGAAATATCGATAGTTCCAGTCGATAGTTTTAAAACTATCGATAGTTTTCTCCCCGGTGATACTATCAATAAGTGTTCTTCCAATCGATAGTTTAGAAATATCGATAGTTCCAGTCGATTTTTTCAATGATGTTTGAAATATCGATAGTTCCAGTCGATAGTTTTGGAAATACTGAGGTTCTAGTCGATTTTTTCAGTCGATAGTTTTGAAATATCGATAGTTCCCGCCGATATTTGTCAGTCGATAGTTTTGAAACTATCGATACTTCCAGTCGATAGTTTTAAAACAATCAACTGAAAATGTGCCTATCGTTAGTGTTCCCGGGGAGAAAACTATCGATGGCTTTGAGAAAGTCGATACTTTTGATTGTTTCAGTCGATAGTTCCGAAAATCCTATACGATCGACTTGGCTTCGATAGTATCGATGGAAAGAACACTACTTTAGAGCTCTCTTTTTTAATCATCTGTGCAAAGTCGACATGTTCAGTATGTGATTATTTTCTTTAACTTTATTTCAAATCGTTCGTTATGTTTTATTAAAGTTTATTTTGTTCATAATATGCATTCGTCCTCTTAAGTCCTGCACATGCCAACTGAATACGTAATAGTTGTGGGAAATAATTTCGAATAGTTTCGCATTCCAGAGTTGACTGCCGGGTTGTGAAATCTAGAAGTTGGTACACACTCTTAAAACGCTGCCAAATCGCCAAAGCAAGATGTTGGCCGCTGAATATCATTGGAGCCAAGTCGCCAAAGCCATAGCAGGTATTACGTGTATTAACTTTGGCGACTTGGCGCCATTTTAAGAGTGTGTACCAACTTCTAGACTTCAACTGACTGCCGATGTAGGATTTAACCCAAACTCCTCCACAAGTTTGGCACCGAAATAATCACCGTAGGCTAAACTGATTATACGCGCCAAACATTTTGGCACAAGTTTGGCGAGTTTCGTTGTCGGCGGGATATTACGCACGGAGTACCAATTAAGTGAGCGCTAACTTTTTAAATACTGCACCTACACTTTGTTTGGTATATATAATGGTGTATGCGAGATTTTAGCTGTCCAGTATTTCTCATTTCGGTACTTACGTATTAACGCCACCGCAGCTACAGATTGGCGGTAATGCGCCAATAAAGAGATTGGCGGCACTTAAAAACCGCCAAATCTGTAGCTGCGTTGGCGTTAATACGTAAGTACAAAAACCGCCAAATTGGCGGCACTTAAAAACCGCCAAATCTGTAGCTGCGTTGGCCTTAATACTTAAAAACCGCCAAATCTGTAGCTGCGTTGGCGTTAATACTTAAAAAACGCCAAATCTGTAGCTGCGTTGGCGTTAATACGTAAGTACAAAAACCGCCAATTCTGTAGCTGCGGTGGCGTTAATTCGTAAGTACCCCCATTTCTCATTCATAATCGAGAGTTAACGGCTTGTGAGTTGAGAAAGACAATCTTAATTTTCGTTCTTTCTTAATTGGGCTGAAATCTAGAAATTAGTACACACTCTTAAAACGACGCCAAGTCGCCGAAGCTAATGCAAGCAATGAGTAGCACCGGTGCAATGAGGTTTTGCTTTGGCGACTTGCCGCCGTTTTAAGAGTGTGTACCAAATTCCAGATTTCAACCCTAAATTGTATTACTCATAATGTGTTATTATTTTATTGTTAATTTTACTCAATTATTTTACTTATTTAAATTTTTTAAAGTAAGTTTAAGTTGTAAGTCATACAAAATAGAACTTTTAAAAGTACTTTTTAAAAAGAGATGAGAGATTCATTATCGAATTATAGTTCCATGTGACAAGTATAAAGCATGAAATTTATAATGTGAAGTATCGAATTATGATTCCATGTACAAAGTGTAAGTAATGGCACTTCCATAGATACTCAGGAAAAAAAAGAACAGTAAATTAAGGGGTCACATACACCTTAAAGTGTGGATTTTGCGAGAAAGGGTTGATCATGTCCCGGACTCATTAACTCGAAATGAAACACAAATAACTTTTTTAGCACTCATTTAAATTTTTCGAATATTGTGTGCATGACTGTTTGAAACCTTCTAATGAAAAACTTCGAAATTTTAAAAATTTGGTGTCCATATTGCTTTCTTTAAAATGTCATAAAATCATAAATTTGGTTTAAATCATAAAATTTATGTGAACTTAAAAATAAAATACGGCATTGAAAAATGTATTTCCGGTTTAGGAACAAAAATTACAGAAATTATGCATATTTTCTTTAGAGTTAGTCATTTCACTTCTGTAGCATTTTAAAATTTTGCAAAAAAAAGGGGATATGTAGATATTGTAAAATCCTGTGATGCGCAAATCATTCTAAGATTTAAAACAGTCGTTAAAAAAGATTTTTTTAATATGTACTTTCTACTGAAAATTATCATTCATGTAAACAATAGATCATAATACTCTCATAAAAAATTTTAAATTTGCTTTGCAATTAATAAGAGCCCTGGACGTTCTTATCTATTTGTCTCAAAAATCGCGACACTAAAGGGGGCCTTAAAAAAAAAGAATTTCTGTTAAAACACAGAAAAATTAGAAACAGAATTTCCTTGAAAACACGGAAAAATCAAAAACGGAATTTCTGTGAAAAAACTGAGAATTCGAAAACGGAAAAACCAAAAACGGAATTTCTGTGAAAAAACTGAGAATTCGAAAACGGTAAAAGTAAAAACGGAAAAACCAAAAGCGGAATTTTCTGTAGGTAAAAGAAGAAATGCTTTACGGAACGGAATATTTCCGGCAACACTGCTGCCAGTACTTTTTCCGTGATTTCACGGATATTTTTTTACAGTGTACACTATTTAAACTTAAATGCAGTTATGTATTTCACATAGCGAAATGCATTTTAAATGAATAAATTAAATGTTTAAACTTAAAATTAAAAGAATAATTTCTACATAATGGAAGTTCACCCAAACAATACTATTTCAGGATAATAAGCAGGCTAGCTTTATAAGGTTAAATACGAAGGGAAATTATGTTTATTATAGAAAGTTAGTGCTCATTTTTTCAATTCCTACTATTAGTTCACACTCTCCCTATATATATATTTATTTACATATCTTGTTCAAATTTTCAATCGTTAATAAAATGCTTTTTATTCATCCACTCAAGTTCAAATGCATTTTTTTAAACGTGTAGTGGATGACACTCGATGTTAATACTGTTTTTTCAAATATCAATTCATTAATTAAGTTTAATTAATTAATTTTAGTTTTATATGGGAGAAAAAAATTCTCTTATATAAGATATTTTGCAGGATATAAATTTAGGAATAAATACCGTCAGTGACGAAGCGTGTAGATCGCTGACCTAAGTAGGAATTGACTTTAATTTTTTTATATATTAGGTACTTGTAAAATTAAATGTGTCGGCCTTTTGAGAAATTACGATCCCGAACAATGCTGGGTATTTAAGCTAGTTTTATATGAAAAACGTGATGCCTATTAATGCATCATATTTTTTACTGATGGAATATTCCCCAAATTCTGATGAAATAGTTTTCAAATTGAAAGAATAGTGATTTTCTTTCATTTCAGTGTACTGTACACTGCATTTCGTATCTTTCTTGAATTATAGGTCCATTTTTGGCACCGTTTTTTTACTTTCTCGTATACGAAGTATACAAAGAGAAAGTATTGTAATCTTCAAAAAAAATTCGGACTCGAGATTTTTACGAATCTCCACGTTTTAGACCTCCCTGAGTCCGAAAAACACAATTTTGGAATTATGTCTGTCTGTGAACACGATAACTCGACAACTATTAGAGCTACGGAGATGAAATTTGGTATGTGGTCTTTACACATAATTTGTAGGTTTCTATCAAATTTTAGACAAAATCCGTCAACGGGAAGTCTGTCTGTATGTATGTCCGAAGTCATGTGAACACTATAACTCAAAAACTTGAATAGCCAGATGTATAAGATATGGTACACAGTTTTATCGTCATGAATGTAGGTCCGTATAAAATTTTGGGCCAAATCCGTCAAAGGGTTGACTGTCTGTCGGTCTGTATAATTTACTATTGAAACCAATCCGTTATCTCCACGCGCATGCGTACTTGAAGCAGTCTTCTGTGCAGGCGAAAGGAGCGAATTACGTCAGTTTGTCCTTGAGACGGCAAGAGTGAAACCTAGCAGTGTGCGATAGATATGCGTTTTAATCGGCAGGCATCACTTTGAATTTGATTCTTTACCTAGATATTTTTCAATCACTATAATGAAAAACCTTCTGATAGTCATTGGATTCTGGATAACAGTAGGTTCGAATTGTTTTAGACTCGCGGGGGAAGGAGAAACGGCATCTTTTTGGGGAAGTACACTAAAAAGTTTAGGGGAGAACACTCCCGCTGGTTTATCGCCAATTCCGTCAACTGATTGTCTGACTGTCGGTCTGTCTGTTCGCGTGCATGTGGACGAGGCAACTCAAAATCGCAACAAGATAGACAAATGAAATTTGGTATGATGTCTTTACACTACAGTTGCAAATCTGCTTTAAATTTGGAATACATTCGTTTAACGGTTATGGTCCAAAATTCATAATCAATTTTCTCTACTATGTGACGAAGCTTATTTTAAATTCCCATCCTACGGGGGCTGAGTACCGCAAGTACGCGGATATGAGTTGCTGTCGAATAAGTAAGCACGAACTCGCTTCCTCTTTGGGTATATAAATAGTGTGGCTTGGATCCATCCACCAGTGATAGTATAATTATTATTATACTAGAAAATCACCCGTCATAGTTTGACGGGTGCAAATTGCCTCTTCATTCGAGAGATTTCCCTTCAAATTTCACGTGTTTAAATAGATATATATGCGAGAGAAATGTTTAACATTGATTGAAAACAAATAAAATAAACATGTTTTATGACAGGGGATATCTTTTTATTTACATATTATTTACGTATTTCTTTATTCAAAAAACCTCTTGGTAAACAACATTCCGTGTGAAGTATTTTTCGTCGATTAATAATTTTACTTGTACTTCAGATGTCTTTGTGTAAATTTTAACGTGATTGGGAATCCTAAACCTCGAAAGTGCAACCATGTGAAAAGACAGGCTCATCGAGGTAAATTCCAATATGATCGAAAGTTTGCCCATGCGATTTGTTGATAGTCATCGTGTAAGCTGGAATTAACGGGAGCTGGCGGAGGTTGAGAACGAAAGGTAGATTCACGTCATTGGTGGCTAAAACAACATCGCCACGATTGCATTCAGATACAATTTGGCGTCCAAACTATATCACGCGCATGATACATAATTTACTACTTTCTATTAAAAAACGGAAATTAATTTGAAATATAGGATTAATATAATTTAAAATTTCTCGGGAACTACTGATCTTAGCGAGATAAATTTTATATCAATCGATAGAAAATTTTATTTCACTATTTTACAGCTATTAAATTTGAAATTGGAATGACAATTACTCTTTTAAATTCAAAATTATTGAAATTTAGGTTTTCTAACAATGAAATAATGCTGTTTAACGTCTCGCAGTGCTATGGCGCGAGTTTTATTGTTGGTGACGTCAGAGCGTTACCGGAGGATCTGGGCTATTATATTAGTAATTATTAATCCACCGAGAGAAAACTGACCAGATAAGGTTTACATTTATACAAAACCTGGCATAATATATAGTATATAGCGTATATATAGCGTAAATATGAATTATAAAAGTAAGGGGGTAAAATTAAAACTATAAAATAATAAATACAACAAGTAAACTGAAACAGTCTGCAATGAAAGTCTAAATTGCTGGTGGATGCTAGAAAAGTCTTTCTTAATCCATGATGATTAAGAAAGAATTATAGGCAAGAATTATCTTGCCTTCGTTCATGAATGATCTTCATAATATTCGTGAGTCGTACCAGGGATCTTCTGTCTCGGACAATCACCAGTGATAGTACGTACCTCCTTCGGGAGGTGTCGGGTCGTGGCCAAGTGATTGGCTACTAGGACTCCGTCCTCAGTACTCGGAGCTGTTTCGGCGGCGGTCATTCAGTTTCCCCAGATGTCATTCAGTTTAGGCAGGGCGGGGTGATGCAGTTTTCTGGTTATCTTAAAATCCTGTCCCCCGGGGAAGGGGGTACGGCACTACAAGTACGTACTTAAAACCTTTTTTAGTTAACGTGTTCGCAGACAGACAGAGCGACAGATAGACTCACTTCCAAAAACGTGGAATGAGGGAGGCTTACAACATGAAGATTCATCAAAATCTTGATGTCGAATTTTTTGATGGTTAAAATGCTTTCTCTTTCTCTACTTCGTTTACTAAAAAATAAAAATTACATCGTACGATCAGGTATTTCGATAAAATTGTTCGCAGTTCATCTATGGACTGTTGTGCTATTTGTCCTAAATATAACTAAGTAGTTTGTTTTAAAAGATGATATCTCTTGCATTAAATAATATAATTTCTTCTGTAATCATATTCGCAGTTTCAAGCATATCTTGATACGTTTACACAAATTTAAACAAGCCATTTGCAAAATTCGTAACAATATTGGGTACTTTTCCGTTAGACGGGCGTAAGCGAAAAATCGCCAAATAATGTAGAATTCTTCAAATTTCAAATTCAAATTTCTTACAACCATTCTCTTGGCGACTTGGCTCGCGTTTGGTTCACAATTGGCAACATTTGCGCCCGGCTGACAGAAAATCGCTTCGCTTGGCGACTTGGCTCGCGTTTGGTTCACTTGGCGACATTTGCGTCCGGCTAACGGTAAAGTACCCAATATTGATTTTAAGAAAAGGAATTTAACTTGAATATGTATGAAAAATATGTACTACATTAAAGCTGCATTTATGTATTAAAATATTTTTCTCTGTTTCAGTGACTTCAGTCCTTGTTCTCATTGAGAAACCGCAAAGGAATTGAAGAGGGTTCTGTTCGACTTCGGGTGATTCCTCTCGCATTGTAAAAATTTTTGAAGCAAATGAATTCGGAAACACGTTACTTACTCACTTGCTCTTAAAAGCTCTGTTAATAGATATAATATTATGTTTTTGAAATTCAATGAATAAAAGGTCTATCGTTTCAAGTGCTGTCAAGTGGTAATTTTAGAAAATATTTTTTTATCAAAACTTTAAAGAATCGCTTTCTATCTGGTAATAATATTTCATGAAGTTTTCTGCTACTTTTTATCTTTGTACACAATTTTTGTCTTTTTTTTTGTTTTTTTTTTTTTAATTTTTTCTCATTCTAAAAAATATCGCCCAGAACTGTGGCTGTAAGTCTGCAGATGTGAAATAGCGATAAAATGAAATACTTAATAACAATAAAATGCTGCATAGACATCTTAAACCACCTCAAATCAACGATAACATTAAAAATTCTCAGGAATCAACGTCTTGCCATACTTTTGCGAGTCTAAATTGTGATGAGAATTTCAGTCTAAACATGAATACCATTAGTCTGATGGATGAATGAATAAATCATCAAAAATGAATTTTGTAACCCATATCATATTCTTAAAGGAAATATTAATGTCATGGGTTTGACTCGTTATCACAATCTATATCTATAAAAAGCTAACGTACGTGATACAGAAAAGAGGTTAATTTCTCTTTTTCCGATAGCAACCATCGGTTTGTTCACAAAACAAAACCAGTAGCCATGTTAGGCATAACCTCATAAGTAAAGCCTATTATTATATTTTTTCTGGTGTAAAATAACTTTTTCACGGAAAAAATAGGTTTAAAACGTAAAGTTCACACAGTATTTCTTACAATATAATGAAACTTCGGATGAAATTATTCAAAAGAGATCAGTTAGAAATTAAGCAGATGGGCTTAGACGAGAAGTAGAACATTCAGATCAACGAAGGCGAGATCGTGTGAAATTTACAAATTGAGGTGAACATCATAAAGCTTATTATTGTCAACGTGATTGGAATTTCGGTCTAAACATGAATATCTATTGTTCTGATGAATTAATAAATCATCAAAAATATTGAGTAGTTTCCGTTATACACACACCACTTTTCGAATTTTTTTTTACGCTGAGTCGAAACCTTAGCTCAAATTTTCTTGACGGTATTTGACGCGAGGTGGATTGGTTAGATTGTCAAAAATTTTGGCGTCAGGATCCAAAATGCGCTAATTTGGCTGAAAATGCATGGTGTGCATATAATGGAGCGCATGCTCTGTGCGGGATCAGCTAGTTTCGAATAAAACATGAATATCGCAATTCTGATTCGCTGACACAATCTCCAACCAGACGTAAATGGATAAGACTTAAGAACACGGTGCAGTCTCTCTCCAAACGCGGCAACTTCGCGCCAACTATCCCAAAATTCGCCAAACTGCTGGTTCAGAACAACAGCCATGAAGGCCAGATTTGTCGAGAAATCGCCAAAAAATTCAACTTTGGCGACCGCACCGTGTTCTTAAGTCTAGCCCGTAAAGGTAACGAATTTGATTGATTGTCATAATTTCAGACAAAATGCGAATGTTTGATTTGTCATCATATCTCGGATTACAGCGAAAATCGCGAAATTGACTGCCTGTGTACATTCAAATGAACTCGAAAGCAAAACGTTTTTCACCACTCCGTGCGTGTGTTCGTGTTTATACTTTCTTCAAATTGTGTTGTAACATAAATAAGGATATTTTTAAGTATGCATATTTTGATATTCAAATAAAATGTTCTTCCTGCTCCAGCCATTTCAATGCTTTGCACTGTAAGGTCTTAGCCCAGTGATACTGGGTCCGATCAGATGATCAACAAGACAAAGCAATACAGCACATTAATATTTAATTATGTTTCTTGATTAATGCCGTTTATACAAGAATTTACACATAAAGAAATACAAAATAATTATCATAACTCCGGATGATATCGTAAGAGTCATAAAATGTTCATAACTGGAATTACTCGCAGTTATCAGTGGTGAGTTCTCGTGACAATTGATAAGCGATCAATTCAGCAACTGACAAAGTTCAGTAAATAGTTGTAACTCAGTGTGAGTTGTAAGTCCGAAGGCCGGAAGAGGAAATTGAGTTATTCGACGCTCAATTAATCAACGTAACCACCAAAGGGTTATATGAGTTACCAAGTCGGTAATTTCCAGTGAGGTATTCGACGCTCACTATATTTCTAGCGATTCTCCAAAGGAATGCTCTAATTCGTTGCAGCTCTCCAAAGGAGCTATCAAGCCAAGGGCTGGCTTCCAATTCCACGGGGTCTAAGAACTCCCGTACAAGTGCAGAACCTCGCACCGAGATCTGACTTATCAATCTTCTCCGATCTCGAGAATCGAGTCTCGAATCTTGAATCAATCTCCAAATCAATTCTCCATCGATCTCCCTTTCTCTCCGAAACTCCAAACTATAAACTCCTTCGCATGGCCCCTAGGAGGCGTGGCCGAAAATTTAAGTCTCAGGGATTTGTCGGGTTGCTGACCGCAACTTCCAATCCACTAGCCTCGCTTTCTTTCTCCTCTGACCATTGGCCGAGGGTCGGAACTTTAAGAGTCCTTTTGACGATCTCTGAGGTGGCCAACTCTACGTGGGGTCTTTTGCCCGGCGGTTGCGCAGAGTCGTTTGTAGTTTTATGACCCTAGATTACATCGCAGCTCTTTCTCTTCTAGTCCTAAAAGGTATGTGTGGTGTCTTTTCCTGTGGGAACTTCAAGGCGAGAGAAGACCTCACAACACCCTTCAGAGAAGGTGGGTTGGCTAGTCGGGCCCCTCATACCGACAATGTTAAATTGGCCCTTTTCGATGTACCTTTTCTCAAAATCTGTTACAGTTTTTTTATACAAGTAAAGTTTAGCTTTATCATTATAAAGAAATGAGCTTTTGGTTAATTTTTTATTTTTTATAAATTTACAAAATATTTAATTATACATAGTGAAATTTTACCCTATTTTGACACAAAAAAATTGTAAAAAGTAAATTTTTGAGTTTTCTTAAAAAAGCTAATTAAGTATAATGAGAAAGGTGTAGCTTGCTTGCATAAGAAATTTCAAACATGTATATATAACAGATTTTGAGAAAAGGTACATCGAAGTGGCCAATTTAAAATTGTTGGCCGCGGTTCAAAATTACGAGGTCCGTCCCTAAATAGCCCTCGTGTTGCTTCAAAATGGGACGTTAATATAACCTAACCTAACCTAACCTAACCTAAAATTGTTGGTATAGGGGTTCCGACTCCTCTTAAGGGGACATACGACTCTTAAACCTCTAAAAAATAGGGGAAAAATTGTCAAATTCGATACATTGTATCTCTGAAACATTACACTTCACAAACTCACATTTTTTCTAGAAAAATATTTATTCTTTCTGTTATAGCACACAGATTTTCAAACTTTAATATTTGTATATATTTATTTGAGAGAATAATAAATATGGGTATAATTTTTGGAGAAAAATGAGATAGTCATCTTGCGCGCATGATTATGGATAAAATATTGTTATAAACACAATATTTTGGGTATCTAAGTAATGGAAACAGTCTGTTTAAGAAATTGAACCACAATTTATTAACATATAAATTTAATTTCTATTTTATATACCAATTTAAATGAAAGTGTTAAAAATAGTTATAATCTGAGGGTTTCTATTCCCCCCCCCCCCAGAAAACTTCTTTGGAGAGAAAATGTACAAAAACTGTGGTTTAATTTGTAGAACATAGCGTAATACATATTCAGTAAGAGTTTTATATAAAAATATTCAATAGTTCTTGAGCTAGTGTGAGCGCAATATCAAAAAAACACATTTTGAGATACAGAGCTTTAAAGATATGGCACTTTTCAATGTTTATTTTGAACAGATTACGCATTTTCCTTCACAACTTTCATAAATATTTAAATTCTTTAAGGCGGATTGTTTTAAATTGTTCAGAAATAACTGGTGAATAAAAAATAATTTTTTCAAAAATCAAAAATTTTCCAGATTTAACAGTCGTATGTCCCCTTAACAAAAACCCTCTCCTTCTTCGTATCTCTCTCTAGAGAGAGAGCAAATTTCTGCACTATACAAAAACTCATATTCTTTGAATTTCCACCCACTGAGGGTTTAACCCTCTGACTGCATAATTTTTTTGAATTACTATTTAGATGCAATGTCTTAAAACACGTTCAAATACCGTTGAACCAAGAGAATTGTTATTTACATTCAGGGCCTTATTAGCATGATATGATTCAATATTTTAAAAGCACTAAGTAAACCCATTAGCTTGCGAACATCGCAGGATGCAGCTGAAAACAGACGAACTTCCAACCCGCGGAAATCACGGGTTATGCAGTCAGAGGGTTAATGGGTACTTTTTCTTCTGTCGGGCGCAAGCGAAAAATCGCCAAATAATGTATAATTCCGCCAAATTTCTTACAACCATTCTCTTGACGACTTGGCTCGCGTTTGGTTCACAATTGGCGACATTTGCGCCCAGTTAACGGAAATGTACCGGTTAATGCATATTAGGCTACGCACTCATTCATTTCTTCAATACCCAGGAGAGCCGACTCAACCTTAAAGTTTTAGAATGCAGGTTGATTCTCCGGGAGGAGAACATTCCAGCAGGCAGATAGACATGGGGAAAATTGACATAAAATGTACATCAAATATTTAAGGAAAATTTAAGTTTTGAAATTTAAAAATTTGATAATTAAAAGAAAAAATATATAAATTTATAAAAATGTGATACCCGCAGAATTTTTTTTAAAAAAATAGAGAAAGAAATAAAATACACACATAGTAAATGGTAGAAGTTACAGATAAAAATATTAAAAAAAATGACGGGAGGCTGTCTTTTTCAATCAGCCGCTGATGTTAAAGGCGTAGGACTACTTTATTCGCTTGACTCTTTTCCGATTTTCGACTTTTTTTGTAACTTCTGTTGTTACCTTTTATCTCTAAAATGTGACATTAGTTATGTTTTTAACATATGTAGTTACCGAGATATAGTGGATTGCGTCACCAATTATGCGTATTTTTGCCCAACTTTGAGACTCAGTAGTCGCTGAACTACAATTCCGATTTTCAATTTTTTTTGTAACTTCTGTTGTAACCCTTTATCTCTAAAATAAGACATTAGTTATGTTTTAAAATATGTAGTTACCGAGATATAGAGGATCTCCTATACAACGCTTTTTGTGGCGTTTTGGCGTGTGAATCAAATTCCTTCCTGAGACCCCAATGGGAGGAACGCAGTCCTACGTTAAAAAAAGGGATTTCACTCTAATTTAAATAAGAGAAAAGGCATCATTGACAACTACACGGCATAACATAACAGCACAACATAATTGAAACAAAGGAAACAGAAGAAATCCAGCACATACACAAAAAAACGATACAAAATTAAACAAAAGCATTTTACCGCAAGCGGTAAATCTTGAAAGCGCGATTCCCCAGGTCTCGGAACAGAAAATTTCTACAAAATCTGAACCATGGCCAGATGCGACTCCAGCCGCTAATCCTGCAATTTCCATACCCCAGCGGGAGGTCGTTTGAACACAAAGGGTATAAATGTGCATCAGGCTTTTGATGCAATGGAGCTTCCCATAAGCCTGATTCCCTAGATGCCGTAAGCGCGACTATGCCACATAATCACCTATTTCAGCACAAATACTGGTTTCTAAACAAAAATGTCTCAAACCTTCAAAATGTCAAAAACCTTCTCATATTCTGAACGTATTAGCAAAAAGATCAATCAGAGCAAAAGTCCCCAACCTGTGGTACGCGTAAACCCTGGGGTACGCGAAGGACCATTTGGGAGTACGCGAAAGCAAAATTGTTAATGGCAGAAACAAGAAAACATAAGGGATAAAAAAAATAAATAAGTAATATAAAAAAATTTAAAGTCAATACCTACTTAGGTCACCAAAGAAAAATTTTATTTTAGAAATTTTTTCTCCCATATAAAACTAAAATTAATTAATTAAATTTAATTAATGAATTAATATTTGAAAAAACTGTATTTACATCAAGTGTCATCCACTACAAGTTTAAAAAAACGTATTTGAACTTGAGTGGATGAATAAAAAGTATTTTATTAACGATTGAAAATTTGAACCAGAAAACAAAGGATATTAGGTCTAGAAGCTGGCAAACCTAGGTCCATCTATTGAGAAAAATTCGAACCAAACGACTCAAGGCGACGTACGCTTTCTCCCATACAAAACTAAAATTAATTAATTAAATTTAATTAATTATTTAATATTTGAAAAACTGTATTAACATCAAGTGTCATCCACTACAAGTTTTAAAAAATGTATTTGAACTTGAGTGGATGAATAAAAAATATTTCATTAACGATTGAAAATTTGAACAAGATATATAAATAAATAAATATATATAGGGAGAGTGTGAACTAATAGTAGGAATTGAAAAAAGATAATTTTATTTCGCCATGTGAATAACTATACCACTTGAATAGCTGATCATTACGAAGTGTAATTTTTAACTAACCTTATAAGTTAAAACGAAATAATTACAATACTGGTTTCATTTGCTTTGGCGTTGAACTGATACTGTTGTAAAATTGGAATAAAATGTCAAATCAAAACTAAGTTCTGCAAATGTTATTAATTCGAGTCATTTCACTTTTAAGCTAACCTCAACATTATTGATAAAAACTTTGCAGAGACGGGTGGTTGTGTGTGTGGGGAGGAGTTGGATATGATTGTAGGGGATACGCGAAAGCAAAAAGAATAATCAAGGGGTACGCGAGGGAAAGAAGGTTGGGAACCCCTGAATCAGAGGGAACAATTCATATATCAGACATCGATCACATACTTTGTAGCTTCGACATCCCTATTGGTATACCAAATTTTAAACATGTTTTCTCAATTACAGATAAAAAAAAGGATTCTATAATGTATACTAAGCATAAAAGATATCTGCAAGAGTCTAGAATAATCTAAATTAGATATAATCTTATATTGTCCTACCAAAAAGGAAACGATCCATTCCGGCGTCCAAAAGTAGGCCAAAAGCGATCTTGGCGACCCATTGAAAGTAAAAGAGTTCATCGACAGTCGATAAGGAAAGAAACGAAGATTCTCTTACGGTCACTAGAATAGCGAGTCGTTTCCATCTATCGGTACGAGCATTGCAAAATAAGTTTCCTCCTGGGAAAATTTGAGCTTCTTGGAGACTCTTCTCCTTTACCGTTTGTTTAAAACTTTTGACGTGAAAACGTCTTTCCGCTCGTTACAGTGATAGTCGGTCGAACTTTCTTGTGTGACAAAATACCGTGAGATTTGAGTCGCTAATAACTACAAGACCAATAATGCGAAAAGAGTGGTTGACCCCCACAACGGATAGATCATATCTGTAAGAGTTTGTCGTAAAGTATTTGTTTTGTCTGTGACGTCATCGTAACAGTGTAAGCGCATGCGCGTGATTGTTATGAATTATTTATTTATTTAAAAAAACGCACACTACAGAGAAAACTCCATTTACCGAGTGCTATAAACACACAACAAACACACAAAGAACAAAAGCCACAAAGAGTAAACACACAAAAAATGCACTAGAAAACAAAAAGTTGAACATAGAGAATACACAAAATCATAAGACTTTTCCAAACGTATAAATAATTGAAAACGAAAACACATAACCACAAAAACATTAAAACACACTATGATACTAAAAGTCGTATTTAAAAAAAATTAAAATACAATTTTGAAAAGGCAAGGGTTAAAAAGTCAAGACACGCAAGCACCGAGTCTTCTAAAAACGTACCAGGAGTTTAAAAGTTTAAAAACGTAAATACACATTTGAGATAAAAATAAATTGCAACACTTAAGATAAAAATAAATTCAAATACGGAGCCAAAAACAGAGTACAAAAATTAAAACCTATGAAAAACATTAAAAAAATGGTCGATTACATAAGAACACGGAAAATCAAACCGCATAAAAATTTAAAATGTTGTAAAAAGGGAAAATAAAACATATCATGTATTTAAAAGATGCAAACATTTCGATTTAAGAGCACCGAAAGACATATTAAAAATGTCAAGTTCATCAGAGAACTTGTTAAACATTTTATAAAACCTATATAACGAGAACCTGTTAATATAATTAAATTTTGAATATAAATTTGGAAAGGAACTCTGGTTTCTTAAAAATCTGGCGTGCACAGCGAAATCTAGAGAGCCCATTCTATCATTACAATCAATTGAACCATTAATAATTTTGTAAAAGAAAAGAATGCAAGAAACATCTCGTCTGGAGCATAAATTAGGCTTATTAAAAATATTAAATAGGAGTGAAGAAGATACATCCTACAAGTAAAATCCATTTTTCTTGTAAAGTAAATATCTCAAGAAGTTGTTTTGTATTCGCTCAATAATTTCAATTTTGTTTCGGTAATTGAGATCCCAGATAATACTGCAGTATTCCAGATTGGATTGGACATGAGAGCAATACAAGACCTTCAGGGTAAGTTCACTGGAAAATTCTCTGGTTCTAAGCTTAAGAATTCCAAGCCTGCGATATGTCTTAGAGACCATGGTATCGATGTGTTGGGAAAAATCAAGTTTGGTGTCAAAGATCATCCCAAGATCAGTGACTGTATTTGAGCTTGATAAAACAAGATTGTTAATTTTATATACACGATTCAAAGGTTGAGCTTTTCGAGTGTAACTAAGAACACTACATATTTCAATGTCTGTGCACCACTTAAAAAGACAATCAAGATCTCTTTGTAAAAGAACAGAATCTAAATCAGAACGTATTGAACTAAACAATTTCAAGTAGTCAGCAAATAAAAGACATTCAGAGTACTTAAAAACACAAGTAAGGCCATTAATGAATAAAAGTCATAATCAAGGAAGCGATAATAATTGCACTTCCGTGTGCTGCGTGCATATGCGCAGATTGCTGCCGCTATTGTTTGTGCGCAGACACGTTCGGACTTTGTGCTATGAAATGTGTCATAGACCTTGAAATGGGAGAGTTGCTTGCTGTAGTGCTGCCATCTGTCGGATGTAGCAGAAGATGGAATAGATGTGATTTGTGGTGCTGCCATCTATTAGTAGAATTGAAAATAGTTGTTGCGTGTCCGGTAGTTACCACTTTGGTAGTACGTAGATTTGAACCGGTGACCTTTGGGTCCCGAGTCAAGCATCTTAACCACTAGACAAAAGGAATTCCCGATTGTCTGGAAGTGGATACTGACTTATATACATCACAGAATAAGATGACGCAAGCACGATGCTCCACACAAGTTTAGGACTATGCTAGCAAGTTGAAAGATAGTTTAGAAATTAATAAGAAATTGTTTTCGGTATTACCAAGAATAGAAAGAAATGCAGGACATTCGCAAAGTAACATTACATTTCATAATCAAGATCTCACCGAGGTGATCCTACGCCAATAGCAGAAATGCCAAAGCTGCCCGCCCCTTACGTGAAACATTTTTTGGTTAATTTTTCATAAAATATACTAGCCCCTCTCTGCCCGGGAAAATTTGAAGGGTTGCTATAATTATTCTTTCTTTTAACCATCTTTATCAAAATGGGATCGTATAGTGGTATAATTAGGGTTACCATAGGGTAGACCAGCGTTAGTTGGCCATAGGGGCGGGTTGGCCCAGTCGCGATATTTTTAATACTTTTCGGTATTTAACGCTGCCATTCCAGACAAGTGTGTATTATCCCGCCTTCCATCTTCCACATCAGCGTCACTGAAAAAGCAGCATTCATGAAAGAGCCGGCCAGAATTTTCTAATTTTTGATAAGCTGAGTAAATTTTCTCACTTATGAATAATCGTTTTTTTTTTAAATTATAAATTACAATTTCTATTTTTACAAATAATATTCAGAAAAATAATTCTTCATTGTAACTTTAAGGCTTGTTTGCTTATCGAAATGCTTTCAGAGTAAATCCTACACTCATGGGAAACAAAAATGGCGATATGGGGCTAGTTGGGCCATTTCGCATGGAGCACGTTGGCCCGCGCTGCTACACAGAGTTTATCAGTACTTGATAATATCTCTGAATATGTGGGGTGGAATTCTACCAGATTTATTATGCAGGATACTTGTTATGAAAAACCACGCGGACTCAATTTTGATTATAATTACACAGTACTATTTGACGATGACCATAAAAGCTGTATCTCAGTTTCTATTGAATAGAAATGCACAAAATTTGTAAATAATAAACATAATATGGATAATAACACAACTACGTTACTTAAATTAATAAAGTATAATATAGAAGAAAGTTTTGTGATAGTCGCTTCATGATAGTAGTGACCCAACTTACCCCGCAGTCGGGGCAGGTTGGACCAAGCGACTTGGTGTAAGTTTGAGTTTTTAAATTAATACTAATAGTTAATATATTCAAATTTTACTAGGACGAATTATTTCTGAAGGTTCACTAATAGTGTCAGCATAAAAAATGAAAAAAACATTTTGAATTGCCTTTTTTTTAAATCCTTAGAAGTAAAAACGGCCCAACTAACCCCGGTCTACTCTACGTCCGGATTTCAAGCTCACGTCCGGACTAGAGTCCGGATTTCCAAAATGTCCGGAATTACGCAAGTGAATGCGGCGAGAGAGGAATTTAGTTGTAAAAGGGAAAATCTGATATACAGTGGAGTCTCCCTATAACGAAATCGCTTGGCTCCGATTGAAAAATTCGTTATAGAGAAAATTTCGTTATACGGAGATTAGAGATTTTTGCAGTTATTTAAGTAAATGTTCCAAACTTTTCAATAGGTGCTATAAGTTCAAATGTATTTAATTATGATTTTCAATTAAAAATGGAATGATATATATATTATAAATTTGTTAAAATTGTACTAATTTTTATTGTATAAATAGAATGCTCAAAAGTTAAGACAATTCACCAATTTAGAAAATAATATGTACTAGTATGTACTTACGTTTATTTTACTTGAAAAATTCCGTTACTTTACATTGCTTTGCATTTCGTGATGTTAAATTTTCAGAAAAATGTTCACATTTTAAGAGTGAGTGGTTCCAGAAACAGGCACGTGTGAGCGAATTGGTTGCACAAAAACTATCAACTTTCTTCAAAAATGACAAAAATCAAAAAGATAAACCTCTGAAAAAATTCGTTATAGGGAGTCAACCACTTCGTTATATGGAGAATATTTTGAATGTTATTTAACATTCCGATTAAAAATTTTGTTATAGGGAGAAATTCGTTGTAGAGAGACTTCGTTGTAGGGAGACTACTGTATTCGAAAAAACTGACGCCATTCCTCTAATGAAAGAAAACTCATTGTTTACACTGTTTACATTCATTGTTTATGAGATGATGAGAAAGTGGATGAGCTCTTTTACTGAGGCCCCATTTCAAACTGAGAGTTAAAAGTTTTGGCAGGTTCGCTTTAATTCTGTTTCTCATTAATATAATTTTGAATTACCAAAAATTAGTAAAAATTGTATCACTTTTTGCATTCTGACGTTAAATTTTTTTCACTTCCTCAAACTCTCTGCTAGTGTTATGAACAGTGGCGGCTCGCATGAAAACCAATCCCACTATAGGCGCCTATGGGAATGTCTTTTACCACGCCAAGTTGACCATTGTGCCCGCCAGAGTTTCCGTGTTTACTTTGATTGGCGCGAAACTGAGTTTTTTCTTCATCGTGTTTTGAAAACCTTCCATCTTTATTTACAATTAACAACTAATAACAAATTATTTTCAACTTTAAGACACTCAAGAAAGAATTCATTCTACTTTAAGTCACACACGAAAAAAACGACAAAGTAGAAATGTTTACATCCTTATAACAGATTGCATCTCTCGGTCGTCGTCGAAATAGAAAAACTTTACAAAGCATTTCTCGCCAAAAAAGCGAAATATCGCCAAATATTGGCATCGAAAACACTCCCCATAGGCGTCTACAGGATTGGTTTTCATGCTGGCGGCTCGTAAGCTCAGGAACAAGCAGTGCTGCAGAAGTTATACAGACCAAAGTTGTAGGAAATTTTGTGCTGATTATTTTGGTATATAATGATGATATACTGGAGATTGATAGTTTTTGCGGGTACTTTTCCGTTAGCCGGGCGCAAATGTCGCCAATTGCGAGCCAAGTTGGCGGGCGCAAATGTCGCCAAAATTTGGCGTAATTCTACATTATTTGGCGATTTTTCGCTTGCGCCCGGCTAACGGAAAAGTTATAACAAAGTTAACTCAAAAATTATAAGCAAAAAACTGGGAATTTTTTTTCTTGTTTTTTGGCTATAATTAAAAGTCCTATAAAATGTTTTGGTGGTAAACCTCAGATTCGTAATCAGCACCCCAAAAACATAAAGGAGGAAAAAAACCTCCTACAGAATGATTTAAATAACTACTTAACGACTGGACTACTGGAAGAAAGCGAAAAAAGGGCAAATGAAGAAATCGCGCCAAGCGAGAGCTGCTCCTTGGGCAGTTCTCGGGATTCTAATTTCAATGGGAGAAAGGGTCGCTTTTTCTCTTCCGACTGAGACCTCTCAGTTGCTCAATGCGCGAAATTTCTATCCTAAGAGGGGTAAAACTCTCTGCAGCTCTGGTCTGTCTCTCTTTTAATTCTTGATTTATCTTCCGTCTTCCTTTCACGTTTTCTATCATTTTTGCCATTTTCGATTATCATTAAACTCTTAAAGCGGAAAAGTAAACCAAATAGAATAAAAACGAATATACAAGCTTTAAAATAATTTCAGGGAGGGGGACTGCAGCTCTGCAGCCCTAATGGACGAGCCGCCACGGTTTATGAAATAGAGTAGTAGGCAGCGTTTTAGAATTTGATAATATACTTTTGCTCCCCAAGACCCTTCACCCCCGGCGGGTCGGGATTTCGACAAAAAAATTAGGTACTTTTCCGTTAGCCGGACGCAAGCGAAAAATCGCCAAATAATGTAGAATTGTTGTAAAGTTTAGTAAATCACTGAAAGTCAATTAAAATATTTATTTGTTGAATTATAAAATGGAGTGAAAATTAAATTGTATTGTTGTAAAGTTTAGTTGAGTCACTAAATGTCAATTAAAATATTTAATTGTTAAATGCTAAAAAGGAGTGAAAGTTAAACTGTATTATTTTAAAGTTTGATTAATTTATGTAAAGCTTATTTGAAATTTTTTTTTATTTGTAAAAGTCAATTTGACTGATGAAATTCTAGAAGTCTGATACGCAGCCATGTTGTTATATAAATTAATTATTTCTCTTATATATATTTTTTTATTATTAATAATTCTTCTTCTTATTCTTTCATTCTTATTCATCCAAAATCAATTATCTTATTCTTTTATTATTCAAATAAATAAATTTAAAAAATTATTATTTAGGAAAATTTTTTAATTCTGTTTAAGTAAAAGTTCAGTAAGGATAGGCCTCAAAACAGAGTGCAATGAACCTTTGTAGCAGAATAGAATTCCCGCCTTTGAGCCTAGCTCGCCTCCCACCTTGCAAGGCTTCAGAAAAACACAAGGCCCGAGATATTTTCCTCTCCACTTTTAAAAACAGCCGTGGGTGTTCTTTTTTTAGAAATTGTCGGTAAAATTCTGATTCACACGCATTTTCTGTAGCTGCTTTCAGTAGTTGAGAACCTTTGACCTTTTTTGGGGGGCTCAGTTTAAATTCTGGGCTTCCAAACAACCCTAAAAGACATTCCTTCCTTTTGAGGTAAAACACCGCGCAGGGAAAAATTCATATTGGAATACTTTTCGGCTTTAATCCTGACAGAATTATGGGATTTTTCTACCCTAGATTGCAGTCCAGAAATCCCTTCTAAAACTTATGACGGAGGGAGCACATTTTATTACCTCACCCTTGACCTGTGTGCAGTGATGTAAAATACCCAGGTATTTATTTTTAAGGGTAAATACCCTGGGTATATACCCGGGTAAATACCCAAAATGGGTATTTACCTGGGTATTTATTTTTGAATTACCCCTATTCATGTAAAACACAGGCACTACTATGAAATATGATGTCTCTATATATTATAAATATATACAGAATATATATTGAGCATAAGATAAGATAAAAAAAAAGAAAACTCGTAATATATGAACCTTTTAAATTCCATAAAAACTAAAAAAATGAATCAGAAAAAATAAAAACGCAATACTATATCATGGATCTTACATAAAATACGTGGCTTAAATATTAATCCTTTTTAAAACTCAACTAAATTTTAAAAAAAGAAAATGTTGAGTTTGGTTTGAAAATGATAAAGAGTTGATAATAGAAAGTAAAATGAAAGGTACAATTGTTTATAATTCTTTTTGGATTAATTAGTCAAGTACCAGACATTGCTGATAAGTTAGCAGATGTTTCAGTTCTACAGTTTTTAAAAGTTAATTATTCTGAAAGTAATATTCACTTATATCACTTTCAACAAAAGTAAGTTATTTTTTGAAACAAGATTTCAGGAACAAGAAATGTGAATTTTTTGTTGCTGAATCTGTTGTATTATTTGACGGTATAGTAGACATACACACTCACACTCAGTTTCCTGGTTAGACGGGATTCATCTGGATCATGAACATCAATACTTAAATGATCTTAAAACTCTAAATTTGATGCAAGTGTCATGGTTGGAATCTGAATAAAAGAAAATTCATTGGCTATTTTATCCCTTTCAGAACCTTCTTAATCCACCAAGACTTTTGAAACATTTTTTAATGTGTTTTTCTGTTTCTCCATTTTGCTTACATTGTTTGTACTCAACATTACAGCACTTACACTTGGATACTTTTATCATCCTTAACATTAAAAGCTCCAAGAAGGTAACATTCCCCCTTTTTTTACTTTTTAACGTAAAATTTACAGTAATATTAATATACGCGAAGTAAATTACTAACTATTCAGTGAATCAAAACAAGAATGTTTGATTTCCTGCATGGCAATGTGAGTAAATTATGAATCACAAGATTCACTGGTACTGTCTGTCTCTGCTAATAATAATGGAGAATGTGTGTGTTTCGGCGCTCTACAGGACAGACTGCTAGGCCTAGAGCAACGAAATTTGGCACAAATATACTTTGGAGGGTGGGAATGTGCACCTCGTAACCGTTGTTTTTTTTTTAAATTTTAATTAAAAGTTAAACGAAATTTTAGAATTTTTCTTTAATAACTTCCGAAAATAGTACAGCACGAAAATTAATTTTACACCATCTGAAAATTTAAAAACTTGTCTTTTCGATGATTTCGAGTTTTCATTTGATTTTTTCTCTAATTTTAATAAATTTTTAAAAATATTTTTGTTATTCATTGTTACAATGAAATTCAAACCGTTTTCATTGTTTAAACAAATATTCAATTCCGTGTTTCTCTTCCATTGTTGAAGGCTAATATAATATTCTATTGGATTTTCTTTTCTTTTTTTTATTTGATAAGTATATAAAGTATCAAGATAGTAAGTATATAAAGAAATAATCCAGTAAACTGAACGATTATGGTTGCTACATTTAAATTCATTTTATTAGTTTGTTTTAAGCCAATTAACATGCTGCTGGACATAAAACGTTCCGCGGTATTTCGATGTTGAAATAAATTTGTTAAATTAAAATTCGCGTCGATCATGTACAGTTAGATGTAACTTGACACGAACAGTTACTTGACTCCATTAGGGACTTTCATAGAGACAAGGAACAGAACAAGTGCAAGGCTACGTTAAGAATGCGGGGTAAATCTCTATCGCAAGTTTAAAATTGTGTTATGGGAACCGTGAATATCAAACTATGCATAAGAGAGTCAGTTAAAATTATATTCCCGGCGAACGAGCTGGTCGCCGATGGTGGCTAGTATAACATAAACGGCGTTAAAAATAATTATTCTATTGTAAGTGTCAAAGTTTCAAACCGTAAAAACTAAATTATCGCCTGATCCCATTTAAGTTTTAGAATACTTCATTCTGAATCCTGATAGCAATTGTTTTTTGTTTATATAATTTATTCAAAACTGCTTTTTTTTAATACAAAATATCCAATTTAGGAATACATATTATTTTTTTATTTCATTTTGAAGCATCATTCACAAATACTTTACCCAGATACCCCACATGTACCCAGTTTTGGGGTATTTATAATTTTTATGTTTCATTTTGAATCAACATCTGGAAATGCTTTTTTTTTGCAAAATATCCAGTTTGGAGGTATTTTTAAATGTTATATGTTTTATTTTGAATCACCATTCACAAATGCAATTTTTTTTTCGAAAAATATTCAGTGTAAGGTTATTTATAAATTTAATGCTTCATCTTGAATCATACCATTCTCAAATACTTTTCTTGCAAAATATCCAGTTTTGGGTATTTATAAATTTTAAGTTTAATTTTAAATGACCATTCACAAATACTTTTTTTTTTTTGCAAATACATTTTTAGGAGGTATTTATATAACTTTGTATGTTTCACTGTGAATCAGCATTCAAATTTTATTTTTTTCGCAAAATACCCAGTTTTTGGGTATTTACCCAGGCCTTGGGTAAATACCCGGGTATATACCCAAAAAATATTTACCTACCCACTGGGTATTTACCCACCCCACATCACTGCCTGTGTGCGATTCCGAGCGGGAGCCCTGTTCAATATCTTGTCAACACATCCTAATTCTTTTTTTTTTTTCGTTAGAGAAAGTCAGATTCTAGTATACCACGTGGTTCGGAGGCGTGAATTAATCTAAGGGGTTGCATGATTTTGAAAACTTTTAACCAATGATGACTTAATAAGTTGGCTACTTGGCGTAAAGGCCATCGCCAATAAAAATTTAAAAAGGGGTGTTTGGGGGTTCTTTAGTGACTGGCAGGCTTAGAGACGAGGGCAGACACATGCGCAGACGCAGAGACTCTCTTTCCAATTTTGACTAAAAAGTGAGGTGCCAGGACTTGAAAATAAAAAAAAGAGGTGAATTCTTAGAGAGGCTGACATGGAGAGGAAGATAAAAGACTACTACCATAAAGAGATGAGAAAATTTGGACTAGGATGAGGATATTTTTTTAAGAAAAGAAGGAGGAGGGCGTGTTCAGATCCCGAATAGAAATGTCCAGGCGAGCGAAGGGTCTTGAATGCGGCGATGCCAAGGAAAGAAAAAATATCCCTGTATCAGCGCTATGGTTTCAGTGCGAACTGATTTAATAAACCCACTGCATGGATCGATTTGTGTCAACATCCCATGAATTCTTCTCGAAGAAGGCTCCATGTCTCTGCCAGCCTACGATTGATGATAATGACTCCGTATATCCGCCAGCGTCCATCATGAATAAATTTTTCTGTGTCCGAATTCGCATAAGAACGCGTGGAACAGATATTCCGTGTGCCCAGCAGCGACCCTCCTAATCTACAGCTTTTAAATAAAAAAAAAAAACTGATCTTTCCAGCCATCGGCAGTTCCGGTAAAAATAATCCAGCAGTCCCATCCAATATGATATCCTACCCAATCAAAAAAACTTTCAGGCAATGTCAGGAAGATTTCTTGTAGAGATGTCAAGTTCAAGGTTTCCAGCGGTCATCTTCAAACAAGATAAGTGTTTCATAATCCTCTTTTATATTTTGTGAAACTAAAATTAAACTTAACAAACTGATAAAAATGTAATGAGGTAACCTTAAAACATCAATAATTTGATTCGCGGGAAATGTAAAGGTAAATTTTAAACTTCAGATATTTAAATTTGTAACAATTGTAAATTTTTATTTAGACATCAAAATTATTAGTTTTAAGAAGAAAAGGAAATTTCAGGATATTCAAGAATTGCGATGAGGATGAAAATGTTTAATTTAAAATAAATTATCATGTTGGATATTTATGATGAAATAAGAATTAAAAGGTTTATAGCTAAAACTTTATATTACATGCTGTTTTGAATTTGTAATTATATTGACTGTCTAAGCAAATCCATAGAAGTTATTTTATAATTTTCAAACGTAGAATATCTAAGTTATTTACAGAAATGGTTTTTTTTAAATGATTTAACATCAGTAAATGTGCTTCTTTGCTACAAATAAATCAAATGTATGTAAATTTGGAATCATTACTGAACATTTAACTAAATATCTATTTTGAGAAAGGGTCGACCCTAATACTGATTACTTATTTTTAAGATTGTTATGGATGTCAAGTTTTGAAAATTCTTGCATGTGTGTCGATATTATTTGTATATGTTTATGTGCAAAAGGTGACTTAATAAATTAATTAGGTTTAAAATTTGGCTTTGTTTTCCTTGTCAATATGTAAGCACTGAGAAAGAATTGAGAGTTAGGGTTATTGCAGGTTTTAGACTTTTCTAAAATTTACACAACGCATTGGGTTAATCACTTTCTAATTTATATTTTGTAATTATGAATGTTATTAAAGGTTATTTGAGATTGGGATAGAAGTTAAGTTGAAAATGCATTTTATGCCTGTTGCTAAGAATTTTATTAAATGATGATATCAAAGGGTGGTTTGTGAATTTGTTTGATTAGTAATTGATGTTAAGGTTATGAGATCTTAAGATTATTGATTTGTATGATATTCAACGTGAGATTAAATAGCAGTAAATTTTGAGCTAACTTAGCAACAGGTGTAGTAACATTCTAAACTACTGAAACTTCTAATTTTTTGTATGATCAGATGATATATTGAGATTCATAAGAATCTTAATCTAATGATTTGTTTAGTAATACTTGTATGCTCATATTTGGATATGCTTATGCCATTTTTGGATTGTGAAATACAGTATTGAGATATTGTAGAGGAGTTTATTATTTTGGTTTATGGAGTAGAGGTAAACAAACAATCTATTATTTCTTCTAAACAGAAAAAAAAAATTCAAAATCAAGGAAATATCTTCACAGTAGAATTCCGCCAAATTTTGGTGACATTTGCGCCCGCCAACTTGGCTCGCAATTGGCGACATTTGCGCCCGGCGACTTGGCTCGCGTTTGGTTCACAATTGGCGACATCATTTTAGCCGGGCGCAAGCGAAAAATCGCCAAATAATGTAGAATTCAGCCAAATTTTGGCGATATTTGCGCCCGGCGACTTGGCTCGCAATTGGCGACATTTGCGCCCGGCTAACGGAAAAGTACCAAAAATTATAGTAACCCTAGGTATAATGAATGCAAGCCACCCCGCTTGGCGCGAAGCTGTGCGGACAACCTTAATGACCGGAACGCCACGACAGTTCTTGTGCACTAAAGTCGGATTCCTAACGGTCTTCACCGGCCACGGCCCAAAATCTCCCGTATGAGGTACGTCCCGTCATCGCAGTGGAGGTGACTAACCTACAACTTACTGTGGTAACCTTACACCCTCTGTGGTACCTAGAGCCCGCTTACTTACCCTCGGAGACCCCGGAGTGACGCATAGTGGCACAGAAGAACCCCGCTAATCAGAAATTGCAGGCCTCTGTAAATCATTAGCGTCACTCTGATGTCGAGGTATTCGGACTGTTAATTGGCCCAAAGTTCACACTGAACTGAACACTAATTCATACCAATTTCCACGTCATTCCACGAACAGTACTTTTGCAGGCCTCTGTAAATCATTAGCGTCACTCTGATGTCGAGGTATTCGGACTGTTAATTGGCCCAAAGTTCACACTGAACTGAACACTAATTCACGAGCAGTCCTTTTCAGTCATCTGCGCGTCACATTGATGTCGATGTATCGGGCCATTAGTTGGTCGTAATATGTCAAATGATTTTGACGTAGAAGACATAAGCAGAATTACCTCAAACTCGTAGGCTCAGGGTCTGATAGCTCGATCTAACTCCACCGTGAAGGAAACACCACACACAATCTTTAATGTAATTCCAAATTATTCTTCAAGCTTACCTTCTATGCTGAACACGTTACGTATATGCTAATTTCGAGTTCCATGGCGGCGAGTCGGGGGTGGGGCAGTCGCCACTCCACTTTTGAGGAAAAATAATTTTTATTTCATTTTAGTGGCCTAAAATTAGGAATTATATATATAAACCAGCGGGAGTGTTCTCCCCTAAACTTTCTCGTATACTTCCCCCAAAAGGTGCCGTTTCTCCTTCCCCCGCGTGGCTAAAAAAATTCGAACCTACTGTTATCCAGAATCCACTGACTATCGGAAGGTATTTCATTATAGGGATTGAAAAATATGTAGGTAAAGAATTCAAAGAGATGCGTTTGATTCACACGCCAAAACGCGACAAAACTTGGTATGGGACATCCTCTATACCTCGGTAACTAAATATGTTAAAAGCATAACTAATGTCTTATTTTAGAGATAAAGGGTAACAACAGAAGTTACAAAAAAATTGAAAATCGGAATTGTTGTTCAGCGACTGCTGAGTCGCAAAGTTGGGCAAAAATACGCATGAATTGGTGACGCGATCCTCTATATCTCGGTAACTACATTTGTTAAAAACATAAATAATGTCTTATTTTGGAGATAAAGGTAACAACAGAAGTTACAAAAAAAGCTTACTTAAGCTTAAAAACTTTCTAGAAACTTCGAGAAACAAAAGAGTCACGCGAGTAAAGTAGTCCTACGCCTTTAACACCAGCGACTGTTTGAAAAGACAGCCTCCCGTCATTTTGTTGTTATTCTTGCTTATTCTTCAATCTGAAAAGATAATCTTACCTTCCCTGTAACGAAGCTAAACTGAGTTAACAATTTTTTGCACCGGGTTTGTTTCAAAATAGGTAGTAATAAAAATCACTTGTTGCCAGCTGAAAATAGCTCGCTTAACGAATTTTTCAGTTATTTTCTAATGAAGGCGTTCTGACTTTCAGACGATTTTACTCCGCTGCGAGGGGATAGCAGTGAGTAAGAAGATGGATTTTGCAGAGTTCTTTGATAAGCGCGTTTCTCGCGATGTTCATATTCATTTTCTTTTTGAATAGCGCTATTTTCGTTTGATTTGTAACTTGTCGAATGCTTCTGTCTACTCTTATCGTGACCAAATAGCTAATTTCTAAACCGTTAAAGATAGGCATATAGTTCAATTGGAAAAATGCTTTGAATGACGGGAAGAATTATAATAGTATGTTTTTTGAGTGAATAAATATATTCATGAAAAAGTTACGAAATCTAACTTTTTATACGGTCCCCCGGTCCTATCAATCATATTTAGTAAAATGTTTTTGATACTCTAATATTTTAAAATAAAGTCCCTCTTTCCTGCGACTAAAACAGGTCGAGTTATGGAACTTTGAATAGCGCTGACTTAGACCACTTTACACCATTTCAATTGCCGTCTTGAAGACGATCCACCAATCAATGCGCAGAACGTGCTCGATGAGGCCGCTGATTGGTTAAAAATCATGAAATTCAAAGCTCCATAACTCGCACAGTTTCTGTGGCAGAAGAGTGGAACTTTTTTTGTTCAAAATATTAGTGTGTGAGGAATATTTTATTAAATATGACTGATAGGATCGAGGGTCCATATAAAAAGTTAGAAATAGCAACTTCTTCAGAAATATAGTTATTGATTCAAATAACATATATTATAATTCTTCCCCTCATTTAAAACATTTTTCCAATTGGAATTATATGTACATCTCTAATGGTTTAGAAATTAGCTATTGGACCACGATAAGAGTAGACTGTATATTACTTAACAAATCAGCGGGAGTTTTCTCCCCTAAACTTTCTCGTATACTCCTAACACATGTAGAGAAAAAAATAAGCTAAAAGGCAGTAAAACGAAAAAAAATAAGCGAAAAGTTATACCACGATTTCCGAAGGTCGTCCAACGCGGAAGTGGAATTAGAAGCCGGCGTGATTACCATAGGACTGGGTGTAAGATAAAGAAAACGAAATTTGCAATTTCAACGCCTTTTTTTTAACCAATTGTCACAAAAATTGGACATAAATCTACCATTAAGGCAAGAGGGCTACATACCAAATTTCCATTACCAAAATTAATTTTTAAAGAAGTTATTGCCTTCAAAAGTGTGAGATTTTACAGACAGACAGACAGTCAATCCTTTGACGGATTTGGTCCAACATTTGACACAAAACCTGCATTCCTGATGATATAAATGTGTACCAAATTTTATCCACCTAGCTATTTAAGTTTGTGAGTTATCGCGTTCACATTAACACGGCCGTACAGACAGACAGACTTCCCGTAGACGGATTTTGTCCTAAATTTGAAAAAAAAAACCCTACAAATTATATGTAAAGACCACATACCAAATTTCATCTATGTAGCTTTAATAGTTTTTGAGTTATCGTGTTCACAGACTCAGAGAGACATAATTCCAAAATTGTGTTTTTCGGACTCAGGGAGTTCTAAAACGTGGAGATTCGTCAAATTCTTGAGTTCGAAATTTTTGACGATTACAATACTTTCTATTTGTATATTTCGTATACTAGAAAGTAAAAATGAACATCTGCGCTTTCATCTCAAACCTATTTTGTTCAAATCAGTGCCAACTGACGCATGCGCTAAAGCACGAAGGGTTTCCGTATCTGAAAACAGACAGCACATGTTAAAGCAACCAACCTATTTTGTTAAAATCAGTGCCGACTGACGCATGCTCTAAAGCACGAAGGGTTTCCGTATCTGAAAACAGACAGTACATGTTAACAGGGCCGGCCCGAACAAAAGCGGGGCCTAGTGCAAAGTTGATTTGGGAGCCTTGAAACTGATTTCGTAAAACAAAATATTTTATTGCATTAGGATTTTATGATTAGGATTGTTTTCACGGATGTCATACGGTGTAATTTGAGTTTCGCGATTTTCATTTTTCAATATCTGTTAATTATATACTTCGTCAGTTAGTTGGACATTTTCGGTTTTTAAAAATTCTGCGAGGGAGTTCCTCCTGTTTTAAGCAATTTTGTTTCTTTTTCTATGCTTTTCTTAAATTTATAAGATCCACACATGTGTTTCCTTCCGGCATCTCTGTCTCTAGCCATATTCCGAAATTATCCAAAAATAATATAAAAAAAAATTAAGATCAATTTTTTAAGTAGTATGATTTCAACAAACAACATTGAAATATATTATTTAGTAATTTTCAGTAATATATTATATTAAGCATTTGTCTTCCCTTTAAATTCGAATATTTCATTTATTTCTCCACCAAACATACGGTGAACTATCATATCTTACAACGCAAGCATAATGAAACACATTGTTTTTACTTTTCTTACTCTGTATTGGCTATGTAGTGAGCTTCAAAGCCCCAACCTTGCCTTTGATTGGTTGACGTGGAATGTGCACATATCGCGTGATTATATTCAAATGCATGTATATTCGGATTAAAATAAAAAATTAGAACGCATTTTTAAAATGCAAAATCAGTCAATTGCGCGGGGCCTTTAGAAAACGCGGGGCCTAGTGCGGCCGCACCGTTTGCATCGCTCTCCGGACGGCCCTGCATGTTAAAGCAACCAACCTATTTTGTTAAAATCTGTGCCGACTGACGCATGCGCTAAAGCGTATGTGTGAGTTGGTGTGTGTTGGCGCCATTCATTGTGTGTGTTGGCGGTATTTATTGCGTGTGTTGGCGCTCTACAAGACAGAACGCTAGACATAGAGCAACGAAATTTTGCACATAAGGTAGGAATGTTCCTTTGTATTAAATTTTAATTAGAATTTTAATTCATTAAAAATTAAGCTAGGTTTTGGCGTTTCTCCTTAATAATCTTCGAACATATTACAGTACAAACATTATTGCTATACCATCTGAAAATTAAAACAAATTATCTTTTGTATGATATCAATTAAGTGGTCGTACGATTTTCTCTAATTTTAATAAATTTTTTAGCATAGTTTACAACAATACCTTTCATTGTTGCAACGTAATGCAAACCGTTTTCATTCTTTGAACAAATATTTATTTGCGTGTTTCTCTTCCATTGTTTAAAACTAAGGTAATATCTTAATGTTTAATGCTATGTTTTAATAAGTATATTTTCATGCAGCTAACATGCTGCTGGAAGTAAAATGTGCAGCGCCATTTTAATGTTAAAATCAAATGCATATTTTGCAAAAGAAATAAGAGAGTGAAGTTGATGCCGACAGCGCGCAATTTGATGTTACATGAAACAGACAATTTCTTGACACCATTAGGGACGTTATATGAATTCGTTAGGAATGGTTATAGATATTCTTGCATGAACAGTTTCAAGAATATCTATAACCATTGTAAACTTCCGAACTCGAAGCCAGGGGTGCAAGACTACTGAAGGAACATGGGTTAAACGTCTGTCACAAATGAAATCTAAAATTACTTTGTGAAGGGAATCAAGAATAACAAATTATACATAAGAGATTTAATTGAAATTGTATTCCTGGCGAACAAGCTGGTAGCCGAAGGCGGCTAGTATTGAAATAATTTAAGACATTCACTAATAAAATGAACAAATATTGTAAGAGTTTTTATTTTTCATGCCCATACTTTGAGTATTGTCTTTTACTTGCAACGACGAAATTTATACTAATGTAAATGAACACGATTTACATTCAAAATTCTTTTGGTGGCATAATTAGAAATCAAATTTTCGCTTCATTATATATGCTGCTACAAGTGAAGCATTTAAAATCGCTACACTTTTATTAAATTAAGCTTTGCATTCAACTGCTATTTCAGAAATAGACGAAGAAAATGCTGTAACAATGAGTTGCACAACAGTAGTAATATTCTTGATATTGAGTAACATTTTTGAAAATAAAAATTAACTACAAAAACATGTACTGTTCTAATTTTCATGTATTTTCGGTACGTTGTTCCGATAACAATGTTCTTTAACAATGTCCAAAACTAGTCGAGATTCATTTCAGAAAGCGTCTCATCTTTATAAGTGAGGAACCTTTTCAGTTCTAATCAGATCACCAGAAAATCCTCTTGGATATTTTAAAAGTCGCTTGTCTCTTCGGAATCCTAACAGTTTCTCTCAGCCTTTATGGAGTTTTCCCGTCTGCTGGTCGAAGGGTCGTCTTTGTCTTCACAGTCGACCTTCCAAGGTCGAGTTGTATTTTCGCAGTAGTCCTTGAGCCAAAGTACACTGCGTTGCGAAATGGACGACAATGTATTAAGCGGTTAGTGCAAAACTATAGTTTTTTTAGCATTACAGTTCGCGAAACAGCGACTCGGAATTATTTTTTCCGTTAATAATTAAGGCCCTAAAAATGACAAAAATATTGGACTTTTTTTTGCATTTTTCGATGCCCCATACGGTTGGAAAACTCGACTCCAAATTTTAGATCTGATATCCATATAGTTTTAAAGATATTTGAAGTTTGCTGAGAGTTTTCAGCCTATTCATAAAAGTCCTTTTTATGAATAGGCTATCAGTACCTATTCATAAAAAGGACTTTTTTAAGACTAATATTGATTTTATATGAAGATTTTTTATTCAGAAGCTTTGCATGTAATATTTTTTATTCAATTTTTTTTTTAATTCAATTTTCAGTCTCAAAATTTGACAGCTGAGGGGGCGCGTTTAGTTTCGTTTTCATTTTGATGCAATTTCCCCTTCTTCAAATTAATTAATTAAAATTATTTTGTGAACCAAACAATTCCTTAGGTGAAACGGTTATTATAACTTCAATGTTCGCTACTCAAATAGTTTCTATTTGTTTATATTCTGCGTTCTCTTTTTGAGTTCTCATTACTACCTGACTGATATTCATAAAAAGGACCTTTTTAAGACTAATACTAATTTTTTATTCAGAAGCTTTGCATGTAATATTATTGTTTTTCATTCAATTTTTTTGTCGAGAAAATGCCACGACACGATTACATAATATTAGAAATAAGAAAAAATATATACTATCATATTGAGTTTAAATGACTATCATATACTATCATATGAGTATAAATTATCATATTGAGTTGGGAAATGACATATTAAAAAATTAGAGCACTACAAGCATTATTGGTTTTTGTTTTATGCTTTTCACAAACTTTAAATGCGTTTTTCTCACTTTTATTTTTGTTTATGCAACTGTTTTCTATTCCCTAAGGAGTTTCTTCTGTTCCAGATAGAGCCTTGAAATTTTTGCAAATCCTTTCATATACAGTCGGACCTCTATTTAATGAACCTCTATTTTGCGAACTTTTCTTTAAAACCAAGAAGATTTTGCGAACTTTTCTTTAAAACCAAGAAGATTTTGCGAATTTCTTCGTAAAATAACCTCCAAATAGCGAAGAGCATTCTCTATTTAACAAACTTTTTCTTGTGATCCAATATATTTTTTTTTCTCTCTTGAAATTTTTTGCAAATCCTTGCAGTCGGACCTCTATTTAATGAACCTCTATTTTGCAAATTTCTCTATTTTGCGAACTTTTCCTTGGACATTTTGCGAATTTCTTCGTAAAATAACCGTCAAATAGCGAAGTGCATTCTCTATTTAATGAACTTTTTCTTTTGATCCAATTTTTTTTTTCTCTCTCGAAATTTTTTGCAAATCCTTTCATATACAGTCGGGCCTCTATTTAATGAACCTCTATTTTGCAAATTTCCCTATTTTGCGAACTTTTCTTTGAAACCAAGAACATTTTGCGAATTTCTTCGTAAAATAACCTCCAAACAGCGAATAACCTGCATTCGCTATTTAAAGAACTTTTTCTTGTAATCCAATATTTTTTTTCCTCCCTATTTCTCAAAATAACATTTCAAACTTTTTTTTCTTTTAACACATATTATGGTGATCAATGACCTTGAACTGGTTTTACCAGTCGCCTAACTCACTGAGAGCAGTAAAATCGCTGTCATTCTTTGCATTTCATCCAGAAAGTGCAACCTTTATCCACCCCCTCCCCACACACACTGTCCTCTTCACTAGAAAAACTTTCTGAATCTTTATCAGTTAAGGTAGTTAGGTTTTGAAATCTTTATGAGGATTTGTCCCTTTCACCTTCCCTTTTATATATCCCTTTATATATCCTTTTATATATCCTTTTTGAATATCCCTTTTCACCTTCAATGGAGCTGTCCCGTGTCCTTGAACTAGTCTCCCGTTTTCTAGATTGTTGATCCGAGTCGTGCTGGTAATTTCGGTTCTTGTAGCTGGAAAATGTCAAAGCGAAAGTGATCGAGCATTAAAGAAAAATTTAATTCTTTCTGAGGTGGATAAAGGCGTGAAGAAAAAGGATATTACTTTCAAATTTGGTATTCCTCCAAACACCATATCAACCATAATAAATCGTGATAAGATATAATCCATCCAAGAAACCATCGAATTCTTGTACAACACGTTTAAAACATGTGTCTATGAATATGTGGTGAGGCAGTTTTGAAGTGGATATACACGAGGAGAGATAAAAATGTTCCGATCACGTGCCTTTCATAATTGCGAAGGCTCTTCAATTTGCGAAAGCACTGGGATGCAACAAATATCGAGGAAGCAATGGATGACTTGAAAAATTGACGTGAATGGAAGACACGTAATTAAGGCAAAAGTAATATCTGGCGAAAGTAAAGACGTTGATGATAATGATAGTGAAGATTGGATAACGGAGACACTGAGTAAAATTTTAAGACCAGACAATATCTTTAATGCGGAAAACATCTTTAAGCCAGAAGACATCTTTAATGCGGATGAGACTGATTTATTTTTTTAATGCTTTCCTCAAGAGACATTAACATTTAAAAAGGAAAAGTACTTTGGAGGAAACCAAAGCAAAGCAAGATTAACTGTCATATTAGGTGCAAATTGACTGGACACCAGAAATTGAAACCGTTAGTTATCGGAAGAAGCAAAAATCCAAGATGTTTCAAAGGCACAAAATATTTGGAGGTTAATTATGACTTTGACAAAAAAACGTATCATTGCAGTGTTGCAAAATTGCTCTCGTTGTCGACAAATGTCCTAAATCAGGGTACCGCGATGGAATTGCCCCACGATGTGGCATGTGGCTTAGTCTGCCCGGCTCCTGTCACTTTCTTCGGAAAGACGCTCAGTCTCGTTGCCACCTGGTCCTTCTATTCGGCCAGACAATTAAAAAAACTAGCCACATTATGCAGGTAGATTTATTTGTCTTCGAGTGAGCAAACCTAGGGTTCCGCGAAGAAATGCCTCCACGATGTGGCATGCTCCAGACACTTTCTTCGGAAAGAGGGCTCGGTCTCGTTGCCCCTGTTCTTTGCGGTGGCACTAGAAACCCGGAGGTATCTGTTGGGACGCACAATTATATAAACTTGACGGCCCAATATAGCTGGTATTATTATATTATCTTTATATTTATCAGTTAAGGCAGTTAGGCTTTGAAATCTTTATGAGGATTTGTAGAAAAATCTTTGAGGAACTTTTTTGAGGATTTGTATTATTACTTTCTTATTATTATCTTATCATATTAT
>BGPR01009451.1:0-45211 GCA_013235015.1 Araneus ventricosus
AAAAAAAATCCAAAACTGACCTTCTTTCTGAAAGAAGACCTCAATGCAGATAGCGTTAAAATGCCCCAAGCCAAAGGGGTGTGGGGTCTTGGATCCTGTGGTATCTCTAATTTGCAGTAAGTACATTCTTATCAGCACTCATTGTGTCGACCGCTACCCTACCCAGCTAATCAATCAAAATGTCAAACCACGGAAAGGGGAAGAAATTCGGAAAAATACGTTCATCGCGCTTTAGAGACAGTTCACAAGAGACGTATATTTCCGGGCTGACCGCTTTCGGCGTATCTCTGACCACACGTTGAAATGCGTGTTATCCGCTTATGGGATAGTCCAAGGTCGACGTAGAAATACGTGTGAAACGCTCAGAGGGTTAACTGTGGTCAAGGCCACTCAAGGAGACAGTTTGTCGTTTCGACTGAACGGGGCAGAGACCAAAGGTAGAGAGGAAGGGCGGAGAGCAAACAGGTTATAGAGGATAAGCGGGAAGTTCGGAGAGGGAAAGTTTCGTAGCTCACTTCTTTTCTCAGAACATTTTTGGTTAATTTTAATGAATTATGGATAGAAAATGTTGACATTTTAACAAAATATCAAATTTTAATGCATTTGAGATGTATTTGGTACGTAAAACACTTTCTATGAGATTTTATAAATTTTTAGTATTGATTCTAATTATATGCCGAACCAATATTTCAACAAACTCACTTAGAATACACAAATAGAGCGGAACAGAATATGGAACATTACACTAAAAAAACATTTAAATAATATTTTGCTCAGATAAATGCTTTCTGATATCACACATAATTATATTTCAAATAATCTCTAATATTTGCTTGAGTAACAGGATTATTGTTTTCTATTTCAAATTATACCTTATTTAATTTTTATTGAAATATAAGATTTGAAATTACAGTAATTGTAACTACTTGAAATTTTTTAAAATGCATTCGAAATTGCTTCAATAATGTTAAAAGAAGTTCAAAACAATATTTGAAAGTGGCAGCGGATAATTGCATTCAATCAAATTCTGTCAATATTATATTTCATTTACTTACTGACAAACTTTGAAGTTTGACTTGATGTAACTGAAAATGATCTATCTACTATTGTTCTGGATGCATTTGAATTTCATTTTTGATTTTGGAGCTATTTCATCTAAAAATCTATCTTCATCTAAAGCATCTGTTGAAATCTTCAGTTTTATCTATTATCTTTCAAGGCCAACAGTTTATTATGACAGTTCATTATGATGAGATAGCTTTAGTTCTAAATTATTGATGTAAAATATAAAAATAACTAATTAAAACAACTTGCTAATTTCAAATTTTACTGATATAACTGAATTATTTTAACTAACAAGTAAGGCGAACCAGCTGGTCGCCTGTAGGCGGCTAGTAATACAGAAAATAAAGGTAGCTCTGGTCACTTTTTAAGTATCATTTCTGATAGTTCGATTTACTATTTATTTCAATTAGAAAAGAATGAAATTAATTATTTAAACTGGGTTATTGAAATATAACAGTCATTCCATGCAAAAATATAATTTATATTTTATCCCACATTGAAAATTTTTAAAATCTATAGTTATGAAACTGAAGCGCATAAATAGTTTGAACACTACAGAAATTCAAACTATTGCGATTTTCTTCAAATTTTGCTCACAAATACTATCAGTCTTAAGGAAGGTTTCCGTGAAGATTTCGTAGCAATTAAATAAATAGTTAATTTTTTATTAATTAAAAGCTACGTTTCCATTACGCATGCGCAAGCTGTCCTGCTGACTTCTATCTATAGTGATACGATTTTCAGTCATTTGTTCTCCATTACTTCAAAAGTTTTGCATAATTTTGCATAAATAATGTGTAAATTTGAGGTTTTTCCCCCAAACAAATGGGAAGCTTTAAAAATGTTGATTTCCAAAGGGATTTTTCTGTCACCTATTCTTATTTAATCTTTCAAGTAATATTAAAACCACTTAATTTGTTACATTTTTGCAGCTTTATTAAGATTCATAAATCTTTAATCTTTATCAATTTCGTTCTCTAATACTTAAATTTGGAATTAAGCAAATGAGTTGAATGAAAAGTTGACTTACGATTTCGCAAATATTATTTTGATAATTACCCAGATAGTAATTTGAGTTTGCACCAAAGTTGCTCGGAAAATCTGAAAGCTTGCAGCAAGTTTGACACGGCAAGAGTGCAAACCCACGCGTGGAACTTGCAACAAGCTTCTTGCGTCAAACTCATTGCAAACTATAGCAAAAACAGAGTACGCAGACAAACCTCGGATTTGAAACCCCGACAACCCACTTCATAGACAGTCGCCTTAGCCACTCAGCCTGGGGACTCTCATAAGAGAAGATAGATTGCGCTAATAGATCGTTCATCTACACATTTTATTTTAAGTCGTTTTCTTGATTTCATTAATTTTTTAAATTTTGATTTAAGAATATGATTTGAAATCAAAGAGAGAGCAATTTTCGCTAAAAACTACGTTTTGCTAGTAGAATAAATTATGAAATTAGGGTTCAAAAGTAATTACTTTTAAAAATATGGGACAAAATGTAAGTTATTATTTTTCAACAAACATTGACTGTTTTTAGGTTTAATTTTGTTTATGGCATTTCATCATTAAGAAAAAGGCGATATAGTTTTCTTTAATGTGCAAGTTCTATATTTAGTAAAAAGATGGAGAATTTTTCAAATTTTTTTTTTATAAAAAAACCTAGTTTGTTTTTTACAAATTATCATTTATTTATTGAATTAATAAAAAAAGGACGGTCTAGGAAATGCTATAAAAAATCGGATGTTTTTTAAAACAGAGACAAAGATCAAAACCAGAGATATGCAGGTGGTGGTGTGTAAGTGTGCTGTATCAACTTTGCAGCAAACTTGTTTTGCAAGTGAGTTGGTCGATTATACTTTGCAGGAAGTTTGCTGAAAAGATGCCGCATCAAGTTTGTCATGACAAGCTAATATCAAGAAAAATCACAATTGCTACAAGTGTATGTGCTATCAGGGATTCTAAAAATGGCGATTTGCTGGAAAAAGAAGTTGCCGACCCCTGAGGACGACGGAAAATTTCATTCTTAGTGTGCATCATCTCTGTGCTGCGAAAAGTGCACATTTTGAATCGATTATGATGTGATTTCAACAATTGCTTGCAAAGGACTATTTATAGCCTTTTCCCCTGACTCCGTACTACGACCTTACGTACAGCGCCACCTGCTGGCAACACTTGTAACTAATTCTGAAGCTCCTGTATCAAATTTTTATGCCTTTCAAAATAAACATATTATTGGTTTCATTCTACTATCGATCTCCGTTGCCGAGTTATTTAATTTTAAAATCAGGGAGTCATTTGTTGGACATCCTGTATGATGATGGGGCTTAAAAATAATACCATGTCCCGGACATCGTTTACGCTTGCTAACCACTAATGACGACTGGGGTAAAAAAAATCATATGATTCAGGCGTCACTTCCATTCTCTATGAGTGGCGTAGAGAATGTAAGTGACGCCTGAGTCATATGATTTTTTTTTATCAAGTTTACAAAACGTTAATACGTTTAAGCAACATGACACTTTTTAAAGTCAAATTCGATGAGGGATCGAAAAAATACCATTCTCCGGGCGCCGTTTACAGTAGCTAAATACTGATGAATGGGGGGGGGGGGCGGCGAAAAAAATCATACTATGACCCGGGCAACAATTACTCTTGCTAAGCCACTGAATAAAGTCAACGAATTTTTCAGAAAAGGTTATCAAAATTGGCATCGGAGCCAATATATTCGCCGATTTTCATGATGCGAAGGCTTTCAAAAGTCGTTATCAGGAGGTGATCTTTTATAATTCAATTATTTAGAGGGGAAAAAAATATATAAACTCATTTCCATTCTTAAACATTTCAATAGCGATGAGAGAAAATTCCATGCGTTTTCATGACACAATGACACCGTAAATGTACCAGAAAGTTTTGCGTCGTTGAGCGGGGGAAAGTATTCTTCCGAGAACATTCTTGAAGAATCATTCTAAAAATGCGAAGGAAACCGTGAAATCAGTAGTTTTGTGTTGTTGAGCGGGGGAAAGCATTCTTTCGAGAACATTCTTGAAGAATCATTCTAAAAATGCGAAGGAAACAGTAAAATAAGTCATTTTGCGTTGTTGAGTGGGGAAAAGTATTCTTCCGAGAACATTCTTGAAGAATCATTCTAAAAATGCAAAGGAAACAGTGAAATCAGTAGTTCTGCGTTGTTGAGAGGGGAAAGTATTCTTCAGTCTTGAAGAATGTTCTCGGTAATGTTTGTGAATCTTCTGATCAAAACTGTTTCAAACAATGCAAGAAAGAAGTTTAATAACTATTGTTAAAATGTTAATATGTGGTAGTACTTGCGAACTCATTTTATAATGTGAAATAAACAATTTTAAAAAACCTTGTGAGGAAAAAAAGAAGTAATGATTTAAAATTTAATCACTAATAACAGAGTGTTTGATTATCTGAGGTGGTTACGGTCTCAATCAGCTAGGATAAACGAGGTTGCACTGTACTCTAAGTTATTGGGTTGGCCATCCAAAACATGCCACAATATCATGCAACATGATATCGGACCGGATAAGAGGAGTGGGGAAGGGAAAATTGAAACATTGGTTGTTCGAAGTATAAATAAAAGGTTATTGAATGAAAACGAAATGATGCCAAGTAATCTGTCCGTTTAACTGAGAAAACAGAAGGTACTTGGGTTCTTCAGAAGTGAGGAAGGTCAGAACTGGCCAAAAGGCTATTAACCTGAGAGTAAAAGAGTAAATGACAAAGTTATAATTATTTAAAACACCTTTAAATTGATTCGTTGAAAGTCAATTTAATTAGATAGGGAAGAAATTTTGAAGAATGTCTTAAAATTCTTATTTTAAATTGAGAAAAATTATTGCAATCCCTCTAAAATACATATTATAAAGGAGTATATATCTGGTAAAAATTTCAAATCGATATCTGCATTATTTTATGAAAAATTCAACTTTTTCGGGAAAAAAAAAGTCGTCGGAAAATGCCTATAAACACTTTTCTGTCGGTTTGAAATCGCAGAGCATAATAAACCCTACTCAAAGGGGTCTATTCTGGTACCCCCGGTTGGGTTGGGGGACGCCCCCTTTCCCAATGTTTAAGGGGGGGAAAAGTGGCGTCTCCCAACCCAACCGGGGGTACCAGAATAGACCCTTAAAAGTACTGTTCAACAATTTCGAATCATATTTATATTGTCTCCTTTCGGAAAAAATTGCTGAAAATTAAGTTTGAAATTAATATTTGTCTCGTTCATTTTCCCCATCGACATCATTATATTCATAAGACTAAACTTGAATTCATCTCGAAGGCCCCGGTACAACATGCCCCATATTGTGTAAGTTTATAAGAAAGTCGAAGCAAAACACTTTTCTGTCATTGTTATCACAAAATTAAAGAATTGAAATTGTTCCAGCCTGTCATTATTTCGCAGTTTAGTACAAAATGAATTTTTGGAAAACAGGGCAAAATTTTGAATTATAATTACATTGTAGAAACTAAAATCAACATATCCGTGTTTGCAGCAAAATTTCGAATACGATCTCTTTATTTTGTGGAAACAAGGCGATCATACGAGTATTTGATTTCGCCTACGTGGAGAAGATTGAATGGTTCAATTCTTAGAATTATCTTCTGCTGCGAAATTGGCATTACATTCTATTTATTGCAATTTTCAGTGGCGGCGAGTAAAGGAGGGGGTGAGGGGACAGTCGTTCCTCCACTTTTTGAGGAAAATTTAAATTTTTATTTATTTTTAACTGCTTAACATTAGTAATTATATATAAAAAAGCAATAGTATCTGGGAAAGTTAGCTACTTTTGTAGCTAAATTTTTAAAATTTTAATCCTACCCACTATACCTCCCGTACTTTTAGTTGTCTATAAACTTTTGGTCCCGCCACTTTTAATTCCCAATCGCCGCCGCTGGCAATTTTGTATTATGGCACTTATACGATTTGAGGAAAATTTTTTAAAACATTTTATTCAATACTCTGTAGTTTTTCAGTTTACTGTTTAAAATTTTATTTTTGAATACAGTCAATTTTTGTCCCCTTTTTCTTTCTACATGTTTTCCTCATCCAGGATTCGGGTCGGGGGTGGGTGGAGGCTGAGATCATAAAAATTTTGTATCGTCGTGACGAATGCCAAACCTCATGGCTTACGTAAACCAAAACACTTTAACTTTACACTTTCCTCACTTAACAATAATAATCACAAAGAACACTAATACTTTCGATAATTTAATAAAAAATGCAATGAAATAACTAGCCAAAAAATGTTTTCGACAGTGTCAACGTTACAAGTGGAATGACTAGAAAAATTTTCGATCCTGTCAAGCCAGAAAACAATTTGTCACGATTTTATTATTTTTTAAAAATGAAAATTAAGAACAAACAGTTGTAGTGATTTTAAATAAAATCAAGAATTTTGGTTTAGCTCTCGAGGGGGGGGGCTGCAGCCTGATAGCCCTCCCCCTAGATTCGCCACTGTCTTTATCTCTTCCGTGGTGTTTTTAAGAAATGTTATTAGTTCAAGAAGCAATTCAATTTTTAAAAAGTAAAATGAGTTTTGGGCTGTTAAAAAGCAGCTGGTTTAATAGTCGGTGTGCCACAGAGCTTTTTAAGAGCCAGACTAACTTTTTGACTTTTCTTTTATACTAGCAGTTTCTTCCTCAGGATCGTAAAATACCAAATTAGCATTCGATAAAGCATCAGGTTATTATTTTTTTCTTCAAACTAACCAAGTGGTTACATATTATTAATGTGATCAATCGGTATAAAATGATCAATATATATCCTGAAGTTTTTGACAATATTATAGATCTTTACCTTTTACATTTTCTAATCCAAAATTTTGCACTTGAAAAGATAACTGGCAAACTTGCATCATCACAGCAGAACCTTTTCATAAAAGCCATATTTAAGACATAACATACGAGATGAGTATGTTTGTAGTTTTGAAGAGAAAATTTTGAACTTGACAAAACCTAGCAAAAATTTCACAATTAAAAAGGACCGTCTTCTACTAATGAACCAAGCAAAGGGCAAGAGTGGAAATTTCATATTACCTTCATTGCATATTGTTACAAAGCTATAAAGTCGTTTCCCTGAGATGCTAATCTTGGCACAAAGGGAATTTTCTAGAAGGACCTCAAACTTTCCACCTATTTCTACTGGTTTCATGAACTTTCTAGAGATTACGTCACTTCCTACGTAATGAAGTCACTTCCTGTTGAAAAGTATAAAGGCAAGCTCTCAAGCCAAGAAGAGTCAGTTGGAATTTGATCAGCAAGCAAGCTGGTGAGCTAATAAGAAACCTTTGAGCGCTGTGTTGAGATTTATTGGTAGTCTCTGTTGTGAATCTTTTCTAGTGCTGTGTTAATACTTGTGCTACGTTTCTTTGCTTGGAATATTTGTAAAAATAAAGAGCTTTATTTTTTAAATCCTGCTTATTGGATTGCATTCACGTACACCCGCAAGACAATTTTGTTACAATATAGTAGTTTGTAGTCTTTCAACATATTCTTTGGGGTGAGGATGAGATATAATGCTCAACAAATAAGAAAACGAAGTCTTTTGGAATGCTTCTTGCTTTGGGGTCCTTTATTATCCATTAATAAGTTTAATATTTTCTAATAATTCAATACAAAATTTACACCAAAAGTTTTCTAAAATGAATTAATATAAATGTGTGCACACAAAACAACATCATAAAAAATTAAATGATTATGTGCCATATTGCACTAGCTCAACTCAAAAAAAAAATGAAGAGAACCAATCAGATTTAAAACCACAGGAAAACAAATGAAATCGAACAGTTTTCTTAAAAACAATTTTTTTGAGACATAGTGTATGTCGCATATTCTTGCACATAACTCTGCTGTTAGATATGGTGATTGTTCCACTATTAAGTAACCAATATTTTCTTGTAGGAATTTGAGGGAGAAAAAAAAAAAAAATGGAAATATTGGTTGATTACAAAATAATCATCAGGTTTTGAAATGCTGTAACTTTAAAAATATTAACTACACTCTTCATGGGGGTATGTGTTAGCCTTCCATGTGCTTATCCCTCGACTTCTGCTACACCATGCGATTTTTACAAGCTAATATGTTTACTATGTACTATTATGACGTTGAATCATATTATACTAATAAAGCTTTGTATATAAATAACAATTCGTTTAGTTCAATGGTATTTGATCATGTTTGCCAACTTTGCATCAAAATAACGATTTTAAAAAAATCGGCAGTCACATGCTTAAAATTTCTATTTCCATACTTAATACATTTCCACACGAGCCAGCAGATGCAGTATAAATTCACTGTCACGTTACGCCGTAACAGAAAAGAAAAGGTTTATTTTATTACTGGACACTGGATTGACTGATGTAGTGCCGACAACTCGGTTCTTTTTAGGTGCCCCAAGGCCCCGCAGATCTTAAGGTTTGCAATTTCCTCTTTTAGGATTACATTAAAGTACTAAGTAGGTGCCACCATTGCCAGCTACCTTGAAAAGCTCCAGAATTGTATTACCCATGATTTTACAAGCATAGACAAGGGCAGTGGAGGAGTGGTCAAATTGCAATTTTCCCGATTCCAATTGGGCCTCTGTATATTAAGTGCATGTGCGAGAGAGAAAGGGTAGAACATATTTTGCGAAATTTTCCGAGCCTTTCCCAAAACAAAATAGCAAGTAGTTTAACAAAAAGATTTGAGTTTAGAAATAGATTTAGTTACGGATTTTTGTTTATTATATTTATAATAAATAAAACGATATATCGTCGTCGTTCAGGCAGAAGTCACCGAGTCCAAAACTGTAGTTCCGAGATGTGTTGAGTTTAAACTTAATTATTTTTGAGTCGTTACGATAAATAGTACAAATTATTTTACGGGTTTCTAGCTACAAAGGTTTTTTTTACTGATGTTTAGATAGCGGGTTTCGATCACAAAATAATTAATTGCAAATTCCAATTGACTGTAATAGTCTGCAAAAATGTTTTTGTGGACTTCTTCCTGAATGACGACGATATATCATATATAAATTACATATATATATGAAAAACGTTGTAGATGTGAATGGACTTCGCCTCCTGGCAACCACTATTTTCAGACCCAGTCCGTCACTGGTCAAGGGCACGCTTCAACTTCTCAGGGAAGAATGGATTATTGTATCAATGTGTGTTACATAACAAAAGAAAGACATAAAGAACATGTGCAACTATTTGAATAAAAAATTGAAAAGTTTCCATTTTTTTATGAGATATTGCTAATTTTCACAGTTGTATCACTTTCTGAAATACAGTGAGCTTAAACCTGATGATTATTTTTTAACCATGCTGTATTACTCAGCACATTTGTATCTGTCCCAGATAATCGTCAAAGATAAAGAATCCATTTCAAGTGACAGAACAATCAAAAGAATCAGTGCTAAATTGTAGGAAAGTAAATATTACAAGTTTCATAATTGGGATTTTGTTCAAATACTAACAGGTGTTATTAAAAAAAACCCATTTGGCTCGAAATTGATTTTCCAATTTAATTTCTTGAATTGCTTATATATAATAATATTTTACTAATTATAATTAATATTATTATTAATATTTTACTTTTTTTTGCAATTTTTCAATATTGTTCAGAATACATATAAAAAATGAGGGATGAAGTTTTTGTATTTAGTGATTCAAGTGGATCCATTTTAACTAAATTTATTAGACTTGTGAACAATAATATAATGATTCATTCAAAACATATTCAAGTCAATAAAACAAATATAGCAATGTATATTTAAAGAAAGAATAACACAGACATTTTTAATGAAATGCACTATTTATTGGCATAAAGGTTCAAAATACTGGTCCTCGATACAAAAATCACGAAGGAAAATATCGCAAAATTGACATGAAAAATAATTAGAGACTTTGTAACATCAAACGCTGGTTTCTCAATATAAAACACAACTTGACTTTGAATATGCTCATTCCAACTAGAATATTATCAAGAAGGCATTGCAAGACATTTCCTTACAATAAAACAAATCAAAGGCTAACATACATTTTTCACTCAAATGGAAGGGCGAGGGATGATCGACTAAGCCAAGAAGGAAATAAAAAATAATTTCACTCACTCAGAAGAAATGTTTCCGCAATAATTTGATATTTTGTATCATTCAAACTACTGTATTCAGATTCAGTTCTACTCCACACAATGATATAAAAACAGAAAACTCCAAATTATATAAAATATGTATCGGATACAATATTTTGAAGCATTTCAAACATCTCCAGAAACATTAAAGCATACCTCCACCCAACACACTGATATGCAATGTAGTATGAAGTACGAGTAGTAGCAGAATGAACTCAAATGGTGTTTTCCATGTTAAATTAACAGCAAAAGATGAAGCAGAATCAAAGGACAATTTAGCCATATCTATAAGTGTGGAAGAAAAAAAAAATAGGTAAAGGCAAGAAATATATTGAATTCATAACTGAACTAGAAAATACATTCAAGGGGTGATCAGAAAGTTCAGGACACGTGCCTTACTCTCAAAGCTAAAACAGTTGAGTGAAGATGCTATGAAGATATTGACTTTGAACCTTCTCGGGCACAAAAGTTACAAGGTTGTAGGATGTTGACTTTGAACCTTCTCGGGCACAAAAGTTACAAGGTTGTAGCTCCCACCACTATGAAAAATCTAAGTACCACTCTGTTACTGCATTTGTTTTGGCAGACAAATACGAGTCGAAAAATTCACCCGATCTCCTTGAATCACAGCCATAAACCTATGATACCCAAATCAGTCGGAAATGGACTGAACTGAACCATTGCTATTTCTGCACTCTTTAGATAACAATTTTATGATTTTTACACATAACTGAATGCATACAAGATGTTTTGACATTTTTTAATGTTTTGGAAGTCATCACTCTTGACATTTTCTTCGCCACGTTGGAAACATTTAACCCTCCGATTCCTAAGGCCATTAAAATAAAGGGACCTCAAAGTACGGGAACGTCCGAGCTCCTCTATCAAAGATAAGGGAAATTCACTCTCCCCCGCAAAAACCACAATGACAGATGGCATTGTCCGAATTGTAGGAAAACTCCCCTCTTCCCCAAACACGTCTGGGCGAGCCACTCTAACGAAGAAAGCATGCACAGCGGGTGTGAAATCAATCACACTTAATGAAAGGGGGTGGAAATTTTTCAGCGATATTCGGACAGCTATTGTCTTATGCTTGAAGGGCTGAATGGGACGGTCCCGTATCAATAGTTAAACAACTCGTAAAATCTTGAGGGCTCACAAACAATTTTCCCCAAAAGCTTTCTTTAGCTTTGCATAAGTTTCACCAAGCATTTGGCAGAATTTGATACAGATTATCTCTTTGCTATAAAAAAAAATGTGATGGTGCCACAGCACACACATCTTTCAAAGCTCTACAGTACAGAAGTAATGAAAGCTACAACACTTTAATTTTTGGTGCATGCATAAGAGGGTTCAAGGTCAATATCTGGTAAGCGTATTCATTCTGCATGTTTCATCTTTGAGGGTAGAGCACCTGGCCCGATATTCATTAATTACATTCATGATCAAAACAAAAGTGAGAAAACTAAATTAAAATGCTGAGTTAATACCAAGCCATAACATTGAGCATTATAAGAAATGAAGTCTTTGTGACTTTAATTTATTTTACTTAGAAGCAACAAATAATCCTTCTGCAGCAGTATTAAAATAATATTACTTATACACGAATCTTTTATTTCTACACTGTGTATTGAATTCCAGACAACTATTATGTTAGCAAGGAGGCTTATAAGAAGGCATCAGATATTGGATCCAAAATAACAAAATTTAGGGAGAAAAGAAATTTAGATCCAAAATCAAAATTCTAGTGTTATATCAAATTCTTCTAAATTGGAGGCTTCCACAATAATTATTTAAAAAAAATCATAATTTATAATAATACATTTCAAAAAATTTATTTTTTTATAAAATAAGGTTATAAAAATAACTGTTAATAATTACTAAATAACATAAATATTTTATATTATATATGTACAGTTACATATTTTATATTATATATGTACTGTTAAATATTTTATATTATATATGTTATTTTATATTATATATGTAAGCATAGAAGGGGTCGATCCAGGTTTTTATAGGCCCCATTTTTGTGAAAAATAAATATTTTTGTAAAAATTCTTTTCTATCATGTAAAACCTTCAATTTTAGCAGTCATATTTCTATATTTTGTGTTTAATATCAAAAGGGGCCATTTTTATAAAATGAAATTTTGTAAAAGGGCTGTTTTTACGAATTTGAATTTTGTGACGGGGCCGTTTTTATGAATTTGAATTTTGTGACGGGGCCGTTTTTATGAAGTGGAATTTTGTGAAGGGGTTGCAAAACAGCCCCAATTTTCGCTTGGATCGACCCATGCATAGAATCTGTTATTTCATAGAATAACTTAATTACATGCTTTAACGGTAACATATATATTGCACAAAGTAACACAATAACTACTTTTATTAACACACAACTATTAAAAATATTACATAAGTAAATTTACATAAAGAAAACTAATTAAGAATAAAAAGCTGCAATGTTGACCATTAATAATTCAATATACTTGCTACTTACAGTTATCACAGTGTTTGCCAAACCAGCCAGGAGCACAATCTCCATCACAAGAGCCAGTATAAATACTGCAATCTTTTCCATTCGCACAATGACATTCACGCCTCTGTCTGCATCCAGCTCCATAAGTACCCGGTTTACAAGCTGAAAAGTAACATTTTATAAATATTTGTAAAATCATTTTATATTTTTCCTGCAGAAGAATAATATATAATTACTTACATTTTCTAAAAGGGGAAAAAAGAGGTCAGATATATTACCTCCATTACACGATTCTAACTAAATTACAGCTTTCGACAAGGTTTCCCGTAATCGCATTAAACTGCAACTTTTTAAAACATGTATTCTCTCACAGAGTTCCCACTCTTATTCAGGAAACAAATTCAAGGAGCTTTTTAAGAAAATTCAAGGACAAAAAAAATACATATTTTAGGCATAAAATGCTAATGATAAATTTAAATCAAATTAATCATCTGCATTTTCATTTTTGAAATAAAAAATTGATACGGATCAACAATTTCTAATCATAGAACTGTGTACTAATTTTATCCATCTAGATATTTAAGTTACTTCCCTAGGTCTATGAAATTAAATAACATTTTGAAAACAGATTTCATTGCAGAGAAAATCGTTTTTTGGTATTTAAAACAAAATTCTGTTCAAATATATCAGTTACTTTCAAAATACATACAGATAATTGCAGGACTACTTTATTCGATGGAGAAATACACTATGTAGCTTTTACTATAATGTCAAATTAAGCTGTCTTTGAACATACAGAGAAAGAAAAGATTGAGGATTGACAGCATTCCCAAACAAACACCTTTTTCCTGGTGGTGGAATTCTCAACAAAAACAAGTCACAAACTGGTGTTCTTTTCTGTCCCAAAAAATATCAGATGGACATTTTGCGTATTTTTCAAGAACTTTTCATGGACCCAACGAAAAATCAAGTACTTTTCCAATTCCCTGAGTGAGGTAAATAAAATTCAAGGATTTTCAAGGACCATGGGAACCCTGTCTTGGTCACAAAATTATTTTTGCCACTTTAATACTTCTTTTAACAAAAATTCACAATCTGATAGGCTTTTAGTATTTACATTTTCATTCATTGAATTAGGAACTATTAACACGGTACATTACAAATAAAATTTTTCCCCACACAAAATAGCACTTCTAACTGTAATATAACTAATTTAGCAATTTTTTTTATTCATATTTCACTAGTTTTACAAAAGTTCAATTGTTTTCCCAAATATATGGTCTTGGTACAATTATAATCTTATTTAAAAGAAAGCACAGTACTGGTATTTTTTTAAGTTATAGTCTGCTATTCTCTAAGAGTGGTCTGAAACTCCATTTAAATGTATATACAGTCAATGTCGCAAATCTGGAATGATCCAAAATCCGGACCTTTTTCATTCCGTGACCCCCCCCCCGAAAAAATCCTAACTTTTATCTAACAAATCTGCGCCCAGAGTCAGAAGAAACCGGTTGTAACTGGGAGAAAAAGGATTTAACCACGTGTACAACGAAGTTATTATTTTTTTTTTGGGGGGGGGGGAGAGATTTGGGTACTGTAATGTATATTGTATTGTTCAATGTGTGCTTCTCCAGTGACACGGCAAATGTCTAAGCAGTAGTCAAGTTCCTGCCACACTCGCGATAGGAGATTCCTTGTTATTGCATTCAACAAGTTACTTATCCACTGCTGCAGTTCCTATAAGTTGTGAGGAAGCGGAGGCGCAAACACTTTGTCTTTGACAAAACCTCAGAGAAAAAAAAATCACAAAGAGTTAGATCTGGGGATCTCGCCGGCCAATGACAAATCATTTGCCCCTGCATGGCCAATCCACCAATGGGGTAGACGATCATTCAGGTACTCGCTTCATTTTGACTAACAGCGCCTCTATCGGCGATTTCGTAAGTGGAAGAATTTTCTCCTGTTGCCAGATAAAACTTGTACGATTGTAGTTTCCGAAAAAATTGATTTCGGTTAAATTAATCAATTACGTAATTCCTACTGTGCTATTCTTTTTGGCCCATTCAGTATGAAACGTCCTGTATTTACTGCACAGATAAATTAATTTAAAAACAGAGATGTCACATCCCTCATTGAAAATTTTAAATTAATCTTAAAGTGAAATGCATAAATAATATAAAAATATCAATACTCTCGTTGCAAAATAGTCCTCCGAAACCGGCACCACAAGAGCAGCCATACGGATGAGGCAAACATATCAAAGCTCCTTTACAAGTGAGTTCATCGGGGAGTTCATCAGCGATTCCTTCAGGTTCATCGCCCTCATGTTCATCATCGTCGTTACCTTCACCAGAGTCTTCACCATCATGATCATCAACGTTTAAAGGGTTTGCACATTTCATGTTGCATTTTCTTCCAAAAAGACCAGGAGGACAAGCTACAATAAAATTTATACTTTTTCAATATCTACATTCATTTGGAAGCCAAAAGACTCAGATTATTACACAAGGAAAATTTGCTAATTTAACAAATAGCAAGAATTTAATCACACACATTGGAAGAAATACGTTACTCACAAGTAAAAGCAGTAGTTTAAAAATTTGAAAGGAAGAATTCAACAGCCATAAAAATAACTGTTCATATTAACATTGGAATATAATAATAAAAAATGCAAATTTGAAGGCGATGAAAGTGCATTTTTATTTTTGTCTATCAAAAATTCATGCTGCTTATCATGCAAAATTATTTATAAAAAAAATTTGGTGGTATTTCAAACAGATGTCATGAATCTATTTTTTTAAAACCAAATTTGTAGTTACTGCTTCCTCTTTTTTAAACTAAGAAACAAATATTTTTTATTTCAATAAATATATAAAAATGAAAAAATATATATATATACGATTTCAACTTTGCTTTCTTTAAAAAATGCTTTATTTTTTATTTAAGTTTTCAAATTTTAATTATTTATTTAAATATTATTTTAAAGTTCTAAGGCGGTATAAGTTATTCAATTGCAATCTCATGCAAAATTTTGCAACTTAAAAATTAGAGAAACATACAAATAACAATAGAAGGGAAGTATCACATATTAGGAAACTATATTCAGAATTACTATTTATTTTCAGTCATTGCCGAATTTGAATTCTGGAAAAATTATAGGCCAGGCATTTAAAGTGTTAGTACAGACAATAAAAAAAAATGCAACATAATTATTCATATATCGAGCATATAATTAGCAGTTTATTCTATAATTCCAATTAATACACTGGTTGCATTTAATATTATTACAAAATACCAAAATAAAGTGGCACTTAAGCTTTTAAGGCTGCCGTGTACACCTATAATTTCCGAACCTAATGTTATCCTATGGAGATTAATACTCACACCTTTTCTCGCTTCCTATCGTTTTTTTCTGGATGCAATCAAGTGATTCGATAGAAGATATAAAAATAAACGTTTTTAGTCGGGGATTTTTTTTCTGACTGCTTGAAGTATTTTTAAATATTCTTCAAAAGTCGCTAAACTTCAATTTTGGGTTTTAAACATTTAAAAAAAATTTTCAAGCATAAGTAAAATAAAAGTAACTAAATAGAAACCTTCGTTTTGATGTCTTCTTTCCGATACATATTAACTTCTTTTTTTATAAATGTATAAAAGGTGTATTTTGTCAAAATCTAAAAATTTATCTCCAATTCCCCCCCACTTTGCAAAGCTGCTCCTATTCCGTGGAAGGATACACATCTGAAGCCCATCCCATTTTCCAAGGATGATAGAGATTAATTAGGCTGTAAAATCTTCCCAACACAAAGTTGTGGCTTTTTGTAAACATTTGATTTCTGTGAGTGCTAGCGTGTTAACATACAACACTTGCCACTCATTTCTTTTAGTTTATAAATAATTTTTCTTGATAAACATTTTTTCGTTACTATTAAAAAAAAATAGTTCATTTATTATTTTAAGACAAAAAACAAAATTTTCTAACTGTATGTTTAATAAATATAACAAATGCATTCATATAATATAACAAAAATTTTAAGCAATATTTCTCCATAGTGTATTACGAGTTTATTAAATGGTTTATTTCTTTCACTGTATTTAGAATTTATATACATAAAAACTTCATACAATTTTCTCAAATGCAATAAAAATCTGAGTTTTGGTTTCTGAATTGGGACAACCACTTTCCTGCTTTTGAGAAAATAATTATCCGGCAATATTTTTTTTTATCAAGAAATTAAAATCTAAAATAACGTTTTTCACAAATTTTGGAGTAATCTTTATGCGAAATGATTTGCAAACACCCATCTCAAAATTCATTCTACGTCCTCCATCCCTGTTTGGCGTGTAGGCTGATGAGCGGCAATCAGTTTACCCTTACAAAGGAGTAAAGGGAAGTATCTTTGGGGGACAAGGCGCGACAGTATCTCTCCTCCGTTTCGCGACCGGAATCATGACCACAAAAAAAAAAAAAAAAAACTGTAGTCTGCAAGTTCGCTTCAAGGCTGTGATACGGCTTGTCAATCTAATACTCTAACGACCTGCCCCTTAAGAGGCCACTTTCGTCGACTTGCATTTCAAGTCAGACTCCACGGGAGCCTTAAATGCTGCAGTGCATCAAAAAGATATCCAAACTTTTTATTGCTTGCAATCTACAAATGTGAAAATCAAGCAAATTGTGTCATTTAATTCATTAATGTGTCCTATAAAATAAATGCTTAAATTGTATCAGCAGCATCATCATATGTATTTCATATCTTCAAATTTTCCAACGGCAATGCAAAAATTATCTTCTTTTAAATGATTTCTCGCATAAAAAACCCTCTGAATATGAAGTTTTAGGCAATTTGAAGCAAAACAACCAGAGATATACAAAAAATAGAAGTAGGGGTTGTTTCAATATACCCAATAGTAAAAAAAGATGTCATTCTTGTAACTCTTTCCCTTACGTTTTACATCAGTTGATCCCATAATTTAACACTGGACCTATCGGCACTTCTTAAAATGGTGTGCACTGAAATACATGAGCCAAAACATTTGCCAAAATATGAATCCAAAATTACATATTTTTATCTTTATGTTGATATATGAAAAGAAATTAAGAAAAAGCAAGCAAAAAAGTTAATATGAACAAAAGTTCTTTATATTCATCTCCTTATCAAAAAATAGGCCTTGGATATTCCAATTTATAGTCCACTTCTTCAGTCTTGATATAGAAAACCAGATTAACAAAGACCGATGATTTAGCTTTTCATTACATAGTTCTTTTATACATTTCAAAAAGAGAGAGAAAGAAAGAAAATTGAATTTCCTGAAAATCTTAAATAATTATATGAAATACAATTATCTCATCATAATTTTTACAGTAGATGAAAAATGATAATTATATGATTGTTTTGAAAAACTTCTTGATATATGAAATATAATTTTCATAATAAAGTCATCACCAAACAAAAATTTACATCATTTGTGAAAATTTTTGATGCAACATTTAAATTCAATTGCTTTTGTATAGAAAAAGTCACAGTCACAAATAAGAAAATGGACTTGCACATCTTTAAATTTCTATTTCACTTTTAAAGATGACCTCATGATAATGGCTAATGCCAACATTTAACCAATCACAGATTTGTCTTACTTTATTCGTTCTTATTTTTACTTTATCTTACTTTTACAACTGTATACATTCATATTTCGTTCAACAACTTTTCAAAAATTCCTTTTGCCATTATTATTTTATAGATCAATACTTTCCAGAACTTTCTGAAACTCTAATCAGTAGAAACAATTTTGATTAAATGCTAGCAAAATTGAATCAGATTGCTGAATCAGTTGTTCAATTCTTCTCTGCTTTTTGAATAATAATTATTTTGAAAAGAAAAATGTTATATCAATACCTAATTATTAGTCAAAAGTAATATTCAAAGATCTGCTTTATTTTCTGTTTCATCTTGGTGACATTTTTCTCCCAGGCTAATCCATTTATTAAATTGTGACGACCCCTACCCCACTTCCAAAAAGAGTAAAAATGGTGGTATTCCACTTTCTTTAGAATTTTGCCTTATATCTTTGGAATTACTGTACTGAAATAACTGAAATTTTGCAAAGCCATTTTTCAGTTATTGCCTTTTCTATTGGCATACAATTTTTTTTATGTGTTTTTATACAATAATTTTTAAGATATAAATAATCAATTAAAATTATAACTTTACATTCGAAAAAAAATGCATATTTTTTTTTATCTATATCATATAGTAGTTTAATGTAAAGCAAGAATTATTGCAAATCACACATATTATCTTGAGATATGTCGGAAAAAGAGAACCTTCATTTAACATTGGGAACCCAAAATTTCAACTGCCCATAAATCAGCATCCACTTCTTTTAACTGGTTAACTTCTATATGCATTTGAGCTAATTTAAACCTGAGAATTTGCATTTCAATTTGAGTGTTGATATCTGAAAAAAAACCCGACTTAGTCCGGATTTTAATATGAAGACGAGTTTTGTATTTAATGTGCAATAATTAACATGCGCTAGTTGGATACTTTATTACAGACTGCACAATTATTTCTCATTTAATAAAACTTATTATTTGCATTGAAAACTAAATATTTACTGATGTTTTTATTACACACAAATTAAAGTATTTACATTAATAACCAAAAACAAAACTGAAATTGTGTATAATGGCCTTCTAAATGGACTGATCCTTCTAAACTTCTGACAGGTTAGAAACTAAAAAACAAGATTTTGAACAAGGCAGAAATGTCAAATGTAAATAACATTGAAATTTACCTCTTTCACATGTTTCTCCATAAAAACCTGGAGGGCATATACACTCTCCATTCAAGTCATGGCATACACCTCCATTCAAACAATCAGGACACTCTTTGGTACAAAGGTTACCATGCTTTCCTTCAGGACATGCTAAAATATTAAATGAAAGATGTTATTATTTAATCTCAGAATGAGTATAATTTCAATAGATATCACTACAATACACTTATTGCTAAAAATAATACTTATTTTGAAAACAAACCGATCAATTAGTGTAAAACTGTCACCAATATATTTAAATATTAATAAGACATTTAAAATGATAAAACTAGAGTTGTATTTACTAATTCGCTCTGATAGTTGGGTAATTTATAGATAATATTCTCACGATTTATATATATATATATACACACACACTAAATTTTGTACTCAAATTACATACAATATTACCTCTTTTTTTGCACTTTTCAAGGGACCAGAGGAATAGTGGTGTAAACCATCGGAAAGTGTCAATGGCAGGAAACCACTTATATAGGTAAAAATGCTCTTGAATTCTGAGAGGACAACCCCCCCAAAAAGAAATGGTGTAAATGACGAGACAATGTTAAAGACAGGCACATAAATGTGCAGTAACACTGTATATGGATGCAGTTATTCAAAAAAAGAACTAATTACCATTTTTTGAATTTTGGGTTCATTATCACGAGCAATAATAAGAGTGTGCAGTTTGCCATTTGAGTAATTAAACCAACTACCAACTCTACTCTACTGCACAAAGACCACTTATTGTGCAATAACTGCTTTTGAAAGCACTCAACATTAGAAATTTCTGTGATGATTTGCAAAATCAGTTTTATACCAAAACTGCTTAGTTTGAAATTGGTATCCAATTACAAAACAGTGCCAATACACAAAACACAACATATAACCTCAAAATCTAATAAATCTCAATTATTATCACAATAAATGGTTATACCATTCAGGTTCTAGCAGTATTTCCACATTTACAGTAAAAACTTTTATCCTAAGCATAATGCTGCTCATCTTTAAAATCTTTCATCCCAATCTTGGTGCAGCCCATTAGCTTTTTAATCAGCTTAATGGAGCAATATATTTGGCTTTATATTTGTAAAAGCTTTGGCTTTACATTGGTAATCTCTCCATTATACGAAAGAAATAATCTTCAACAAGATTTCTGATTCAAGTTAGATCAGCATTTGTAATGGCAATAAATAAATTTCAATGTCCAACATTCAATAAAATTAGTTTGTAAGGAAAAAAAAATGTACGAGGGTCATCCAGAAACTAAATTTCCCACGGCTCGTAAAAAGAAACAAAACATAATTATCTGGAAAGATTCATAATACAACAATGTTACAGCTGCTTCTCAACATAAGAACAACAGGAATTGTAACACTTGACATAACGTGGGATAAGTTTTTGCAGTCCAAGTGTCATAGAAGTCTGCCGCCTGGGAATGGAGCCAGCTTATCACACTTGTCTGCATGAATTCCACAAACAATCTGCTGCAGATGTTTCTCTAGAAGGTGTTTTACCAACCACCCTATAGTCCCGATCTTGCTAAGAATGACTTCCACCTGAAGAAATTTATGTCCATTCATCACTTTCCCACAGACGAAGACAACTATGATAAGCTGGTTCCATTCCCAGGCAGCAGACTTCTATGACACTTGGACTACAAAAACTTATCCCACGCTATGACAAGTGTTACCATTCCAGTGGTTCTTATGTTGAGAAGTGGCTGAAACATTGTTGTAACTTTTGCAATTAATCTTTCCAGAGAGTTATGTTTTGTTTCTTTTTACGGGCCGTGGGAAACTTACTTTCTGGATGACCCTCATATTTACCCTCAAGTGACATGACATGGGTAAATGGTGCAAGGGTTTAATATTTATTTTTTACCCCTCTCCTGGTCTCATTCATTGATTTCTGGGTTTTGAAATGTAAAATAAATGGCTTCATGGTGACCCTCTCCAAAAAAGCAAAGCTATTCAATACCCCTCTTATGCCCCTCTCACAGACAACTTGCTTTTTATTAAGTTGTTGTTAAATCAAGGAACCATATTAAAATCAAAGCAATTGTGGGAGGGCAGCAGTATAAATGCCTTATTTTTTTTTTTAAATGATCAATTTTAAGCACTTTCCAATCAGTATTTTTTAAATATTTCTGTGCAACAGACTCAAGTTGTAACATATACAGGCTTAATGTTTTATATTAATTTTCACTACAAATCAAAGAATTAAATAATTTCTGAAACTTTCATAAGAAGATCCAAAATTATAATAATTAATACTTTAGAAATGACAGCATCTCATAGAATTTAAGATACTGTTTAACCAACATTAGATTTAAATCAGTAACGAATTTTCAATTGATATACTTATGCAGAAACTTTCAGCTGTATTTGTTGATTGATTTGAGAATCTTGTCTGAATTCCAACTACTGCTCATCATTGCTGTAGGCGGAAATTATACACTGAAGTGCCAAACTCATGGGATACCTCCTAATATCGTGTGGGACCTTGTTTTGCCCCGCAAAGTGCAGCACCAAGATGTGGCGGACCAGTTCTCCGATTTTGCTAATTATTTTAAATATATAGATTTTTCTTTTATAATTTGGAAACCAGATACATAGGGCAGCTTATATAAAAATTCCAGTTAAATGCCATTAAGATTTAGAAAGATATTGGAATTGCAGTGAATAGAATTTCTGTTAGTCTCCAAAAGAAGCAAAATGATGGTTTTTCCTCAAAAACTATCATTTTATATAATTTAATTTAATTATTTAATATTTTTTAAACTTGAATCTTCAAACAGTTTCATAGAATTTTATAAAGATTAAATATGATGAATACTATAATACTTATAAATAAAATACATAATTTAAACTGCAGTTTGACAATTACTATTTGATGATTCAAGTTTAAAAAATATTAGTTTGTGAAAAACCCTCATCAATGGTTTGAGAAATTTTTCAAAATCTTAATGATATTCAACTGGAATTTTTATATAAGCTTCCCCATGTATCTGTCTTCCAAATTATAAAAGAAAACTTATACTGTTTCACATATGTACAGCAAAAAATTATTTACTGCAAATACTCATATTTACACTAATATTCAAAGTATTTACTTCAAATTTTTATGCATTGCTTCGCTAACCTATTGCTACATATTCTATAAGCTTTATAAAATTTGGTTGAAAACTCTGTACATTATTAGCAAAAAAAACATGCATGAAAATATGGGATTTTTTAAAGAATAACTTTATATTTTCCCGAATATGCATGCTATTTTTTACCAATAAATATATATATGTATTGCGCACAGGAAACAACACCACTGATGAAAGTTGCAAATCATTATCAGCTTTCTGTGAAATGGGGTGAGCCAAATAATTTTCTTCTTCATCATGTTCAGGTCTGTCCAAATCTTTACTATAAAATGTGAATTCCGACGATTATACTTCCCACGTCTTGTTGAGTCAATACCATATTGAGTTGAAGCACCTCTCCAGATAAAAAGAAGTCCCTGGTGATATTAGAAGGTATCCCATGACTTTTGTCATTTCAGTGTATTTGTCCACCCCTTTTGAACTGTAGAAGTGCATTTGAAATAATTTTAAAATGGGCTTTGTTGGTATTTAAATTGGTTTATAGTAGTCATAGGTTCACACTCTGTTTAATCTATATTATCTTTCATATACAATGGTTCATTTAGTTCAATAATATTTTGAAATTATTTCATTGGACAGCTTTAATTCAAATGAATAAAAACTGCAATAATAATACAAGTTGAAAATATTAAGCTGTATAGATTGAACTAAATTTTTACCGATAAAATGGACCAATTAGCTGGTCACCCAAAGGCGACTGGTATAATAGCAGAGTGAAATAAACAAATCTAATTTAAAAGCAAACAAATAGACCATTACTTCTGACTATAAGATGTATAAATCCAGCTCTAGTGATATCAGAATCTCTGCACTCTAAGCTGTAGATGCCAGAATGACCAACTTCAACTTTTGGGAAAGAGATTGAAGTTCGTGCGACACCTTGACTTATTGGATCCCCTCTGTCTTTCCTCCAAATAGTATCTTTACAGGCCCCCTTTTCAGTCATCTGCAAACTAACTTCTTCATGTAGGTTTACAGTCTTTGTGAATGTGGTAGGATAAAAGTATGCTGGAAAAAAATGCATTTTTTAAATTTCTACTTTTTAAAAAGAAAAAATCTGCTGAAATTTCATACATAATATATGCTGGTCTCCAAAAGTCAAGGTACAACCCGCTTTTTGCATCTAATTTGCAAACAAATCAACACAAAAACATGGAAACTGGAACAATTGAATATTAAACAGTTATTTTTTTAAAATTTTACTTCATTTTAACATCAAGCAAAATTTATAATTAAATTATTACATTTCTTATACAAACATCTACTGTTAGAGAAAAATAATAAATGAAAGATATCAGTTTTAAAGAAATAACTAAATGAGTTTTAATAAAGAACTTGTCTTCCTTGCTGTAATGCATTGGCAGAATCAATTTTCTATATTTCTTTCATTTGCATTGTCAAACACTAAAATGGGAAACAAAGACCATTTTATGAAACAATGCTTGTTCAAGCTCATTATTTAAAAAAAATTTTAAGACTTAAAAATTTTTTTTACCACTTTTGTGATTATGAATGGCTGGTAAAATATACGGTCCATATGGCTGATCCTTTCCATTACTTTTAATGGCCTTTTTAATTACTTTCTACTAAGGGTCTGCTGTTTTTTAAATAGCCCAAATGCCCATCCTTAATACTACACAAGCATGCACCAAGATATTAATATACCAAATTCATTCAGCATACAAAAGCGAGAGTGTAATGGTGAATATTTGGTAAAAGTTAAGTTTAGGGTACAAAGCCGTTCCTCCTTGCTTTGCATTGCCAACTTTTTGTCTCCAAGGACAAAATGGTTTGGCGATGTGAGGACGTTTGTTTTGGGTGACCAGTGAACATTTTATTCTTCTCTTGCATACACGAACTGGGCAAATTTTTTTAACTTAAAAAACATTATGTGGCTTCGCTTTCTGAAAAGCCGGAAGCTAGTAGCTTCACCTCTTTATTGAATGTTACGAATCTAGGTTTTTTTAATTCCAAAAACGAAAATTCCTGCACCATTCATACACCACTGTAAAACAACTTTTGCTTCAACTGTCAGAAGTTTGTAATAAGTCGATATGCTTCCAATTTTCCAGAAACACTGTTTCGGAATGAATTGTATCAATAAGAAACGCCGCTGTTGCTTAAAATACACAAACTAAACTGTCAAAATTAAAACCATTAAATTCCAAACGAAATATGCTAATTCTATTAAATCGTCCAATAAAATTTAAATTAGCACATAGCTGACCAATCAAGATGAAGCTTTCAAGTGCAGAACTTCAATTTAATGATACATGCACCAGGCACTAATTTGAACGTCATTGTGCAACCAAAACAAATGTAAACATATCGCTAAACCATCTTCCTCCTGCCGTCAAAAAGTTGGCGATGCAAAACAAGGAGAAATGGCCCCATATCCTAAACTTAACTTTAACCAAATATTTATGCAATCTTATTTGTGTGAATGAAATTTAAAAATATTATCAACCAATAGAGCAGTTTTTTAAGGAAAACAAACTAGATCTTTGACTTCTCAAGTGCCTGATATGACAATGCAGAAAAATAGATAAAAAATTTTAAAATACTTTATTACAGTCATCATATTAAGAATAAAACATTTGAAAGGATTCTACTCACCATCCTTTCTAAAAGCTATCGATGTTACTGTTGATAGTGTTTTATTTGCTGGAACACACTGGTATCCTGCATTTAACTTATCATTTAATATTGTCCTATTAGTACTACAATCTACTTTCCACTCTGCTTGCAATGGCAGAAATAAACCCACAGCACCTATTTATCAACAGGGTGAAAAAATTGCCACATGAAACATTAATTTTCAAACATCATAAAATACATTACAGAGTCAAATGACAGTAAATAAGAGAGAGAGCTATGTATAAATTAAAAAAGACTGATTTAAAGATTTGCCAGATTAGCATTGCTGCATGATCAGTGAAGATGATAAATTTGAATTTGGTTAGATAATAAAAAGAATATCTGAGCCTTATCATAAACTTTAAAATGTACCACTCAAGTAATATGAGAATATTTGACATTCCACATCACATTTAACATCCATCAGGCTCGTATCTCAAATAGGAAAATCTGGTTTCATATCCACGAGCTCTGATCTTGAAACAAGACAATCCTGAAGCTTTTACAACTATGTCAATTAATATAAAATAAAACATTGTGAAAATTCAAACATCAATAAAAATTTCAACAATAATTAATCAATAATTCAGAGAAAATGAGGCACAATTCCATTTGAATTATGGATGTACTGCAGGTTTTTATAAACCAACAGAGAACCAAAACCAGCAGTTTCGTAGATTTTAACCTAATGACTATACATAATTCAATGAAAACTAAAAGAAAGGAATCATACCAGTGAGAGTTCTATAAAATATGCTTAAAGTAATTTATTTTAAGATAAACTGGGCATAATAAAAAGTTTTACTTTGAAAAATAAGTATACAAATAATTGCTTTAAAAAAATTTGAAACAAAAGCTGGATTACAAATATTTTCCCTTCACACTGATAAAGGAATAATATTGATGAAATTGACAGGAGAAAGATAAAGATATGAATGTTTCTGAGAATTTATGGAACACTTTTAAAGGACAATGATTTACAAAACAAATATTCATTTGTAGCATAACTTAATTTTTGTTTACATGAAAAGTCACAGAAGGAAACAGCATGACAATACTGCTTTAATTAAATATTGTACAGTTATAAGTTTAAAATTTAGTTAAAATACAGCACAGTTTAATTAAAAGAAAACACCTTTTCATTTTACAAAAAAATTATCCAATATGATTTATAGTTAGAAATAAACAAACTTATAAGTAATAAATCATATTAATTATAGAAATATATTAATGTTGAACAAAATTTCAGTAAAGGAGATATAAAAAAATTTTTATTCGGATTTTTAAAAATCCTCGTTGGTTGCAGATTGTTAAAAATAATAAAATGAAATAATATACTCTTTGATATAGATATTAGTGTTATTTCATGTAAATATAATTAATTATTAATAGCAATGAATAATTTTACCTCTATTATAATTTTTTTTGATATGAAGAGTTAAGCATGGCTTTTGAATGTTTGTATTACAATACTGGTAAAACGTGATATTCCTTCTACTGATATAACAAAACTGGTAATGTACTCCTTTCTCTCCAAACAAATATTCTCTATGAAGTGACGCAACATCCAAAGGACTTTCTGAAAAATTATAGGAAATATAAATTGTAAATCAATTCTAAGCAACCTGCAAAATTAAGTTCAGCTTATATTGATTTTTAAACATTTTTTACAAAGAAAATATTTTTTGTTTTGAAAATTATAATAAATCTTAGCTTTTCACAATTTGGTACAGCTTTGATATATGGCATCACTGGCGATAATTTTGTTTTGGCGACTTTTTTTCAACTATTTCAATATGGGACCCAATTGGCGATATTTTGTTCTAGCGATTTAACGATACGATGCTCGGTTAGGCGAAAAAATATTGCCAATACAAGATTATCGCCAGTGATGCCAGATATCAAAGCTGTTCCCCCAATTTTTTTGTTGTTTCCAATATGCTTAATTTACTGCTGTATAATTATAACCTTTTATAAAAACAATTTCATAGGCTTTTCTTAATGAATTTTTTAGTTCAACTCTTAGAAAAATTATTCACACCAAAAATAATATTGTTCTGATGTTTAACAACAAACTTTCTTCATGTATTTTACAATAAAATCTTTACAATACTACAAATTTATTTATTGTCAATCCATTGTTCTTCAAAATAAGAAAATCAAATAAAACATTAATATGTTAAGTGTCATGTCAGTCACCAGTGACCGACACTGATTCATCTTAATTATATGATCCCTTCTCTACTATATTTAAGAGATAGCAGAGAAGGGGTCATATAATTAGATAGACGGTTTGAATCTCAGATGTGAGTCCTGGTTCTTAACATGCTAATCATAAACAAATGAATGACTAACAGCTTTTCATTTATAATTATACTTTCAGCAATAAAGAATAAAAACCTTTCACACAATGCACAAACAAACATTAAGTCAAAAAAAGGAAATATTACCAGAAATGTAAGGGCTCAAGAATTTGTAGCTGGTAATGCCATTTCCACCACTTGGTTGCTTACTAAGATCTTGTCTACAAAAAAAGAAACCAAGAAAAATGAATTCAATTCTCACTCAATTTAGAAATCCATCATAACGAATTCACATATTTTTGTTCTAACATTTTTTTTTTTATACTCTGAAAAATAAAGAACAAAAGCATACAATTTTACTCTGAATTATTTCAATTTCATACAAAAAACTTTATAGGATATTGATTAAAAATGAAAGTATCTGTTGAAATCAACAAAGTCAAACTTCTCTAAGCACCCACCCCTCTCAACAGGCCGATGGGGGGGACGACGACCTGCTGTATGGGAGAGGGGTGTAATGACACTGATCTCAAATTTTCGCTAGATCTTAATTTTTCTAATAGTTGAATACCCTGTAGTGTGAACGGGGCACAAAAATTTTCCTCGACAAAGGGGCACAGAATCCCCGACAGGGGGCCCTGGTCCCCCTGCCTCTCAATAGTCACTTCTTTTGTTTGGCATATAATTTTTGGCCCATAGGCATAACAATAGACCCATAGACATAAGATAACCCCTAGGGACAGCCACTCAAATCCCTCTGAGCAGCTGAGGTGGTAGCCAGTTAACTTCAATGAAATGCATACCTTTCACCTCTCTGGCTTTAGACCTTTTATTAAGAGAAAAAGGAATAAAGAAAGAACAAATAAAAAATATCACTCAAAAACAACACTGGAAATTGGATATAAATTAATCATTCCTCTTCCAGTGTGAAGAGAAAATTGAACTTTGGTCTGTACCAGGTAAGGGCATTCAAGAGTTCATTTGTACTTTTCAGGTACTGATTTATCCTTTGACGTAGCAACTGCCAATATGGGTTGCAACCATCAATAGAAACTTTCATCTCAACAGACTTTAGGAGAAAATAAATGATATTATAGTTAGGGTTGCCATAATTGCCAAGCTTTGATATGGGACGTTTAAGTGCTAAAGAAATAAAACATGAAAAAAATGAGTAGGTAACAATTTATTTTACTAATAATCTACTAAATTTACTAATGGAGATAAAAAAAAATCAACAAATTTTAAGCAATCTAATAAAATAAACACGTATAATAAACAAAATGATGCAAGGCTAATCCTTTTTAGCCCAGATATATTTTAAAGTTGACTTTACCTTCTTACTTATATCATTTTCTTCTTTCACATAATTATAAAATTGGGTGCAAATCTCTTTAAAATTATAATGGAGAGTTTAATGAGAAAACGGGACAAATAGTAATACAGGACCGAGCAGTGAAATACGGGACGTATGGCAACTCTAATTATAATCCATTTCTCAACAACCACCAATAAAATGATTAGGGATTTACTTTTCTCATTAAAAAGAACTGAAAAAAAGGTTATCCCCCAAAAAGCTGAAAGATACCAATAAAATGATTAAGAATTTACTTTCCGTATTAAAAAGAATTGAAAAAAAAAGTTACTCCAAAAAAAGTTGAAAAATGCAGGCAAACACAAATGGTATCTATTTTCGAAAATCCGGAAACCTCTGAAAACCGGATGATTTTTTTCAACTCATGACGAGAAAAAAATTAGCTAAATAAATTTTAAACTAGAACGTTTGAGGCAAAATAGGGAAATTTCAGTCATTCTATTCATTTTAAACTACTACTTTTTTTCTTTGTATCATTTTTGAACGTCTCTTTAGGTTTTTGTTTAAAACGTGTTTTTATATGGAGTTGTTGGAATTGATGTCAACATGTAGATCAGCATACGTCTCGATTGGTTGCACATGCGCAAATGTCAGAGGTGTTATCAAGGCAACCATTTGCTGTTGCCTTGCGACTCCCTGGTCTGTTCTGAAGACATCTGCACATGCGCGCTTAATTGCGATGTAACTTACCTATACGGTGACATCAGAACTTTGTCATCTCTATTGGTTCAAGTAAGATATATAAAATCCAGACTTTCCAAACCCCCGAGCAGTCCAGATTTTCGAAGTTGAACTGTACCTACTTTTTCTATTGCATGATTCTTAAAACTCACCTAAACAGAAATAACGTTTGTTTAAATATGTATTTTGTAAACATGAAACCCCTTCAGAGCTGCAAATTTTCCTTGGGATTAAGGTTAGGTTAACGTCCCATTTTGAAGAAACACGAGGGCTGTTTAGGGATGGACCTCGTCACTTTCAACCGCAGTCAGATGACGAGGACGATACCTGAACTGGTAACCCTCTCTCCAAACTTCCGCGCCACACCAACAGGAGGATGTTTGGCCACTACATATGAATTAGCATGATACACAGTGAATCTTCAGTGGAATCAGGTTTTGAACCTGTGACTCTTCGGTCCCGAGGTAAAGACCTTACCACTAGGCCACCGTGTAATTAAGGGTGGCTGCTGTAGAGAGGTTTCATTGTATTGTTGCTTCTTATGACAACATATTTTAAAGTTCTAATTACTTACAAATTGTTTACTTGCTAAACAATTACCTGCAATTGTCTTTAAATATTTTGTCAGCTTTTTTTTATATTCTGCTAATACAAGTTTTTAAAAAGCTTATCTAAACATATAATGTATTATTAAAATTTTTTTAAAATATTTTTGGTTGTTTAAGAAAATTTGAAATCAGTTATCATTTGTTACCCCCCCCCCCCCCATCCATGTTCCCCAGTTTTTGACAGGCATGCCTGCAATTGCAAATTTGATGAAAATTCCACAAAAGTAATAAAATCTCTTAAAAATGGTAGGTTTAATCTTATGGTAATGATATCACTGAGTAAAATAAATAGGAAAAAATTGTGTAAAAGTCCTTAAAACTGTGTCATTTTTGTCAGCTAGGTTAGAGCGTTCCGGCACTGCTTTTTTTGAGACTACACCACTGATTACATCCTTCTAAATCTGTCTCGGGTGAATTCTAATAGACCAACACTACTGAGTTTAAATTGTGTAGTTAGAAATTCCTAAACTGTAAACCCAAAACTCCTGGAGGTCAGTAGAGATTTCTTGTTCAGTGTAAAATCTTCAACTTTCATAAATTCTGAAAGAATTCTTGCCAAAATAAGCGCACATAATATGAATAATAACTGATAGTGATCATAGAGAGGATTTTGAAATTATTTTACAAAAATAACTCCTACACTTTTGGCCTCATATACATAAAGATTCCCTTCAATTGACCCAGAAATTTTTTGTCTTTTCCAACAACTAAGAATGTTTATTTCGTCTTAAAATTAAGTACAGAAGCTCTTTGGGAAATTGCTGAATCAGAACTGAGCATACAAAATTTCAAATATTACACCTAATATATAAAAAAATTTAAATAAAATACAATCCATCTTTCTTATTAAAATTTTAAATTCACTAACATACAGTATATGTTTATTAAAAATCAATATTTTGCATTGTCATTATAACTTGTTTTTTAATTAAGTATTTATTTTCAATGTGAAAAACTAAGGACACTGTAAAGAAAAACACTGCATAAGTAGTTCATATATAGCATTACTAATATTATAGACCAGATCTGTCTCTCGGTAACACTCTGACGTCACCAACAATAAAACTCGCACCGTAGCACTGCGACACATTAAACAGCATTATTTCATTGTTAGAGAACCTAAATTTCAGTAATTTTAAATTTAAAAGAGTAATTGTTGTTCTAATTTCAAATTTGATGGCTCTGAAACAGTGAAATAAAATTTTCTATCGATTCATATAAAATTTATCTCACTATGATCAATAGTTCCCGAGAAATTTTAAATTATATTAATCATATATTTCAAATTAATTTCCATTTTTTAATAGAAAGTCGTAAATTAAATCAGTGGTATGTCAAGAGAATGATATAGTTTGAATAAAGAAATATGTAAATAAAAAAATATATTTCCTGTCATAAAACATATGTTTATTTTATTTGTTTTCAATCAATGTTAAATATTTCTCTTGCATATATATCTATTTAAACACATCAAATTTGATGGGAAATCTCCCGAATGAAGAGGCAATTTGCACCTGTCATACCATGACAGGTGATTTTCTAGTTCAATAATAATGAGTATAAATTATATCAATCCCAAATCTCAGAGGTGCATGAAATCAGGACATAAACCAAAGGGGTCCAATAGTTATGTAATAGATCAAAAATTTCTAATGTAATTGAAATACAATCATAGAACACAAACAGCTGTATCTTACAAATTGGAAGACAAGTGCATTCGTTTGGACCCAAAGTATACATTTCTTGGTTGCTCTCGTTTGAAAGTGACCGTCCTTTCTGAAGCATTCCATGGAGAAATTCGAAAATCATGGATTGCTGATTTGCAGACAGGCGAATGCTGAATGAAAATAACACATTAAAACAAAATTATTCAAATTATGTAAATAATAGTTGAAACAAATATTTTTAAAAATTCTGCATTTATTAAAAATAAAAGCCGTTTAAGGCTATATAGTATAAGATAATGTTCAAAATGAAAGTACATTCTAAAATGCTGACATTTAAAAATTTACAAAAAGTGCAACGATTTAAATAAACATTCAAAATATATTTATCTAAGAGGGAAGAAAACTTTCAAAAATCTTTCTCACTGTTATACCAGTGGTAAATAACTTTCAAATATAATGTAAAAAAGTTTTACTGCATTTTATAAAACTATGACGATTTTTCAACAGTAGTTTCTCTCTTTATATCTGTTCTTTTTTTATTTTGATATCATAGTCTAAATACAATATTATACAGATTCCATAATCCAGCTTTTGCTGGCTTTGTTCCATTGCACTAAAAACAATGTAATGAATGAAAATGCATAAAATTAAAATAACAATTGCAAATTTTCATTAGAAATTCATTATTTAACATTAACTAGATTACATCAAAATCTGTAACTCCAAAAGAGATGTACTTATTGATCAAAGAAATTTTAAAGCAATTTAATTGGTTTGTTTTGTCAAAATATTGAAACTCATTATATTAAAACCTAAAGAATTACTTTAAAATTCTATTTTCAATTAATACTTTTAAAAACAAAAAAAAATATTCTGAATTAAATAATAATCAAATGATTATATTATCCAGTAGCACTTTTATTATTAGTTCCTAATTTTTATTCTTTTCAAATTATAATAGCTTTGATTTAATTTTACATTAAATGATCTTTTATCAAATAATAAATGTAAATTATTTGTTCCTATGCATTTTTAAAATATTCTTCTTAAATATAATTCATAATATTAAATGCAAGTTTTTTCCCTTGCATTTAGAGTCTAAATGCAAAGGTGCAACTATTCTGGAGGAAAGAGAACTAAAAACCATAATTTTGAAAAGAAAATTAGTATTTATGACAATTCCATATTAACTGCATGCCACTGGTGAATATCAACCAATTTTTGTTTGCCAAGTAAAAAAAAAAATAATAATGCAATATAATAATGATGATAAATGACATAATATAAATGTAATATATAACATTGGTGAATATACGATTTGTGCTTCATATTTCATAAAACTTGATTGTTATTTACCTATGGCATGTGGCTAATACAAAAGTATACATCATTTACATTTCACTGTTATTCAAAATACACAATATTACTTTTACTAACCTCAGAATAAAAAACAGTTCCAAAGATATCGTTTTCATCTTTAATACAGACGTCATCACAATTAACTCTACAAATGCACAAAAAATGAATTTTATTGATATCATAGGAAAATTATTATTCAATATTACTTTAATTTAAAAGATATACAAGTATACATTTCTTTCATAAAAGTGTATGCAACAGTACCTCGCAGTAATTTGGCAGATATCAGACCAGAATTCATTTTTCCTTCTTCAATCTTATAAAAATCGCGAAGGAGATTAAATATTTCAAAATAATACTAGGAAGTTACAGTGTTGATAAGTAAGATCAAATTTTAAAATTACCTAGTCAAAAACAATCTATAAATATTACTGATCCTACTTTATTATTGCAGATGCCAATTGGGTCTTACTACTTCATTACATCAGCATATAATTTTTATATGCTGAAAAATAGTTATTCAATACATGCTAAAATAACTATTCAACATTTAATAGAAATTAATTCATCAGACCGAAAGATATATAGAATATCTGTATTTTATCTCACTCAACTTTAGATAAAGAAAATTCAGAACTATGTTACATTAAACAGTTCCACCCTTTTTGTTTAATGCAGATTTGTAAGAAAATGTAATTATTCAATTTTCTATTGAACATGAAAAAGACTCCGCTACCGAAAACATGTCTTCAGGTCTGAAATTTTATAATTATTTTATTTAGAGCTTTTACTCTTTATTTATAAGAGAACATTAAAAAGTTTGCAGTTACATCTTTTCTAATGAGTTATTTCAAAAGATGAACTTGAATGATAGGAGTTATGGGATTTGAAGCAACAAAGGCTGTAATCCCGAAGATGAACTTAATCTACGTAATACGTAAGCAATTTAAGTACTCCGCCATTCTAGTTTTCGATTTGAGGAACGGGAGTTATGATGTTGCCATTTGTATGAATAAGTAAGAAGCGCTGAACATCGATTCATAAAGAGTTTCCTGATCTGCTTATTTTGGTTTCACAGAACTTCCGTGGTAAGGGTTCACTTCCGTTGTTCCAGTAACCCTCCAATTAAAGCGATCGCCAAATCCATTTGGATTCTATGGGGTCTATTCTGGTACCCCCGGTTGGGTTGGGAGACGTCACTTTTTCCGCGCGTTAACAACGGGAAAAGTGACGTCTCTCAACCCAACCGGGGGTACCAGAATGGACCCCTATATCAAGAGCAAGTTTGAATGAGTTCCTTCTTGAGTACACAAAGCGCCAAAAAGAGCGATAAGGAATAATTATGGCAACTTTTCTACAAAATTAGTGTCTTATTTTAAGTAAACATTGAGAGTTACAACAATGGACGAGTTTTCTGTTTTGTTTACTTACATTAAAACTCTTACTTTATTTGCATAACTTTTGGATTTCCACTTTGAAGATTCCAATGACTTAGCATTACACCGGAATTACATACAGTGAAACCTCTCTGAGCGGCCACCCCTCCGTTCCGAGAAAAATTGGCCGCTCAGAGGGGGTGGCCGCTCTGAAGGGTTTTCGTTACAATTACAAGATAATTCTATAATACATAATATAAACAAGTCTGAATCATATTTCTTATTTAAAATGAAGTTTGAGACTTATCTAAAGAGAAAATAGTACTTTATTTAATAATTTTTTACATTTTCTGAAAAAAGGATACAATTTGTGACTGTTTTAAGTTTTTACCCTTCTCGGGAAAAAACCATTTTTTCAAGTTCGTTTTTCAGTTTAAAAAGTAAATCTCTAACCTATACGTTTGTCAAATGGGATGGGCGAACCCACCCTGCGGCCGTTCAGAGGGGTTGGGTGGCCGTTGCTAGGGGTTATTTTAACATTAGGTCTATGGGCCGAAAAATCCGTGCCACGAAAAATTGGCCGTTAAGAGGGGTGGCCGCTATGCAGGGGTGGCCGTTCGAAGAGGTTTCACTGTATTTAAGATATTTAATATATAAACATAACAGAAAACTCGTCCATAGGAACATGAAATTTAATATTTTGAAAGTATCCCTAAGCCATAACATTAGAAAACTCGACTTTAAACATTAAATAATATCTTCAAACAGAGTGTTGAAATTTTTAAGGTTCCCTGACTTAACATTATCACCACAAGTTGATGGGTAAGGCGGAAGTCCTACTTTACCTCAAATAAACAAAACAGAAAACTCGTCCATAGGAATGTATAATCCACGGTTTTTAGAATAACAAATATTTCTACTATTGTTAATTTTAAATATCTGTTCAAAACAACTGTTTTTTAAATCTCAATTAATTTTCAAATAATTATTAAATGCAAGTAAAGTGTTTTGAAAAAAATACACAAAAAATTCTCATTTCTTTTTATTATACTTTCTACAAAAGTTTGTGTATTTAGTTCTATACACTGCCAACAAATGACGCCTGCAGCAAAAACTACTTTTGAAAGAGATCTTACTGCCACAATGATGGCAATCAACCAAGGAAGCAAATATCTGTCACAGTTCGTAGTTCGGAAGGCTTTTTCCAGTGAATCATAAATTCGATTATTTTCTGCTCCGATAGCAGTTCACCCAGATAGCAATTTTAGTTTGCAGCAAATTTGCACTGCAAGTCTGCAAGCTTTCTGCAAATTTGTCACGACAAGTGTGTAAGTGTGAAACAAGCTTGCAGCAAATTAACGCAAGCCTCGAAGTCACCTTAGAACGAACTTGCCGCAAGCTTGCAGTGCAAATTATAGCAAAAACAGAAAACGAACACAACCCAAGATAGAACTCGCTACCTACCGGTTCGGAAGCTGACGCGGTAACCGCTCAGCCAGTTAAACTCTGAGAGGAGGAGATAGATTTCGCTAATACATCGTTCCATTCGATTCGTATACGATTTATTTTAAACTTTTTTCTTGATTTCATTAATTTTTTGAGTTGAAAATATGATTTGAAGTCAAAGAGAGAGCGATTTTCGCTAATAACTACGTTTTGCTAGTAGAATATATTATGAAATTAGAGTTCAAAAGTAATTACTTTAAAATGGGACAAAATGTTTAAGTTATTATTTTCCAACCAACATTGACTGTTTTTTAGATTTAATTTTGTTTATAAACGTTAAAATTTCAACATTAAGAAAAAGGCGATATAGTTTTCTTTAAAGTGCGAGTGATATATTTAGTAAAAAGATGAAAAATGCTTCAAAATTTTTTTTTTAAAAAAATTAGTTTTTTTACAAATTATCATTGATTTATTGAATTAATGAAAACAAGTACGGCCTAGGATATGCTATTAAAAATCGGATGTTTTTTTTAAACAGAGACAAAGATAATTATCTCTTTGTGCTGTCTTTGCATGAAGCTTATTTTGCAAACTTGCAGCAAGTTTGATTTGCAAGGGAGGTGGCGCTATTTGTCACATCGAACTTGTAGCAAATGCGTTGCAAGCTTGGGTGATGCTAGTTGTCGCAGCGAACTTGCTACAAGTTCGTTTCAAGTTTGACGCGTCAAATTTTGCCATGACAAGGGAATATCAAGTCAAAATCAAACTTGCTGCAAACTTACGTGCTATCTGGGCACGAGCTTTCCCTGTGAATATTTGATTTCGAATGATTATAGCGACAGATCGATTCGACAGCTGCGTTCTGTCGTTATTCAAGAGCTTTAATCGAAAAAAGCAACGTTAAGTTCATATCGATGATTTTATCATAGAAGCGTTTTAATCATTCGAAAATGCATATCACAGTAAGAGGGGTGATTCCCAGAAAGACATTTGAAACTGCGATCGGTGGGAAAGTGTGAACGCGATACGAAAGGAAGGGATAGTTCATATATTTGTGGTTTAACGTTCCAGTGAAGAGTAGCTTTTGCAGGCACCATCATATAGAACTCGAAACTAAAACTTTGCAAAAGTATATTAAATAAATAAGATTTAAAAGAATTTTTTTAAAACAGTTTACATACATTTAATTACCAAAGATTGAATTACGCTTTTTTGACAGTTGTATTCATCACTGGTTTTTGTGATTTTTTGATATTACGTAGAAAATAGCAGTTCGTGAAATATATGTCATCCCTATATTACAACTGAAGTATATTTTGTTCTGTCAAATAATTTACATTTGAACTCGACTGTCTTCATGTCTTAACTTTCAAGGCATTGACTTTTGCATGGTCTTTTGTGAAAACCAGGAAAAGAAATTAGGGATCAGAAGCCATTTAATACCGATACAGAAGTGAACAAGGCAGCTAGCTTGCTGAAGCAGTCATCATTATTTACTTTGAAAATAAAAAGGGAAGAACGAAACGATCGGAGAACAATCAAAAAAGAAAATTTTGTTATTATCAAACAATTACACTACAGAATGTGCCCATAGCATAGTAAATTCCTCCTCACTCTCTGGTCATATTTGGTTTCAAAAACTTGAAATAAAAGCCAAATATGTTTTTTGATGTCCTTGTCAAAGATTGTAAAGTTCGGAGATCACTAACCTCATTGTCCCCCCTTCCCTGTCTACACTAATATTAGTGGCGTTAACAAGGATAAATAGTGTTTGGGATCGTGTTTCACATCGACATATTCGGCTTTAAAAAGAGAAATAAACATATAGATATTGTGTCTTCGAGACACTCCTCTCCTCTCAATCAGACTTGTGCCCAAGGTATCTGTACGCCTTCTCTACCCTGCACCTCCATCACTACACTGCTATTTCTGAGAGAGAAAAAAGTTGGAATAGTCACTTCTATTTCATGCTGCGGAGCTACGATGCTCTTTCAAGTAATTGTTATAATGCATAAATTTCTTCTCCACATTTTCTCAAGTTGAATTTTCTTAGATTATAAGTGAACAGAAGACGGTGGTGTGCTTTTTTCTTACGTTTCCATAATAGTACAAGATGCTCTACAATATTAGTGCGATATCTTCAGGATATCGCACAGCATTCAGAATATCGAACAACGTAGAGGAGATGTCGTGTAATAGCTTGTGCTGATAGATTACATTTTGAATGAAACAGAATTTTGATACAATTAACTAAAACAAGATTAACTTTTTTTACCTGCAGGTGTTATCTGGTGGACATTCAGAAATTGCTGAAGTGCAACTCACTTCCTTTAAGGAAATTTCAGCATCTGGAAAAGAAAAAGAAATAAAATAAAAAAAAAAAACCCGCTAACATGAGAAATGTTCATTTTTCTTTCTTGTTGTCCATCGATAGAAAAACGTTGTGAAAAAAGAATATGGAGGCCTTTTCAGGAGGGTGCCATTTTTTTTCTCTTCACCGAATCAGATCGGCAATAATTTTACCCCCGTCTTTTAATGGCAATTTTCATTTCTTTTTTGATTACGGATTGAAAAGAACCTTGGAATGAATAGGGGATAATAGCCTTTGTTGCTGAAAATACCAACCCCCCCAATCAAATCAAATCAAATAAAAAAACATTGTGAAAAACTCTGAAAGAGAATGAAGTCATAAAAATTTATTCTTCTAGCAGTTATTACGTTCAGATAAAATTTAAGGAGATGGGAAAAAATGATATCAACGGAAGCCGAAAAGTTTCAAAATTTTCAAATTTCGAACTCAAATATTTCCAACCTTCTTTCATTGTTCGACATTGTTGTAAAGCATGGTTTTTAGCAGCTTTAAGTTGATTAATATTAAGGTTTATTCTTTATATTTACTATAATGATCATAAAGTTTTAGTAGTTGTTTATTTGAAATACGTTTTTGGAAGAAATAGTTTGCAAAGTTTTCTCATAAATTGTTCTTTGCTTGGTGATTTTCCAAAATGGCGAATCCATTTCAGCAAATGAATGCGCCTTCGAAATCCCTTTTCGTAGTAAAATTTTACTTACAAAAAAAGTTCAAACATCTAAAATCCTTTCAGAACGACATATATCTAATACAAGATTTTTCCGCGTATATAAAAAGCTGAAAGAATGCAGGCAATGTGCTGGAGCTAGTCCCTATTAGCACAAGATGGTATCAAATATTGCTACGATATTTTAACGATATTGTGCGGAATTCAGAATATGGAACAACATCGTAGAGATATAATACAATATCTTGTACTAAGAGAGAATATTCATTCTATGACGTACCAACATGATGTTGTTTTTTGATTAGATACAACACTGAATTAATGCAGATTTTTATGAGCAAAAACTTTCAGGCTAATAATTCAATGGCGTAGGCGTAGCGATCCAGGGGAAATGGAGTACAGACGCCACGGGTCCAAATTTTAGGGATGCAATGAAGTCAAAACATTACTGTGCTAATGCCATTTTTGAAAGCAAAATGTGATGAGGGGGCGTAAAAATAACGTCATGCTCCGGCACTTACTAACGTCATGCTCCGGCACTTACTAACGTCATGCCACTGGTCGTGTTGACAAAACGTGAATGCTTTTATGTCGTTTTTTAAAGTCTATTACGATGAGAAGACGAAAAAATATCACGCTCTGGGCGCCGTTTATGATGACAAAGGGGATGAAAAAATCATATTATGACTCGGGCCCCACTTACCCTACCCCAGTAGCACAAATATGTTGTAAAATATTGAATAATATTCGCAATATTGTATAATATTGTACAATATCATATAATATTATATAATATCCAACAATATCATACAATATCGGGCAGCATGCAGTGCTACCTGACTAGTTACGCCACTGCTGATATGATTCGTTTTCAGTATTAATGCTATGCAATAAAATGTTTGAATAATCAATTAGGAGTTCGAATGGCGAATTAAAGTTCGAGGAAAGCGATTGTCGAAAATTTGAAAGGGGTTTGTAAAATGTTTCAATTTATATTCTAGCATATCATTAATACACAATGTAAAATGTTTAATTAAATCAATTAGATATAAAAGAAGTTTGGGACCTCGACACCTGCTAGGTTAAAAATATACCTTTCTTCATTTATTGCCCATGTATTTCTATAAACGCCATCGACCTGCTATTCGAAACAATATCATGTTGGCATATGAAAAGAAGGGGAGTTGGAACCCTAAGTTAATTAACCCTAACCCTGTTAATCCGATGTATCTTCTCTCAAAATCTGTTATAGATTTATGTTTGAAATTTTTTATGGAAGTAAAGTACATCTTTCTCATTATACTGAAATTATTGTAAAAAAAATTCAAAAATTTATTTTTTACAAATTTTTTTGTGTCAAAACAAAAAATGTGAAATTGGCCATTTCGATGTACCTTTTCTCAAAATCTGTTACAGATACATGTTTGAAATCTTTTAAACAAGTAACGTGCACCTTTCTCATTACTCTGAAATTAGCTTTTTTTTTTTAAAAAAAACCTCAGAACTTTATTTTTTACAATTTTTTGTGTGTCAAAATAGGGTAAAATTTCACTATGTCTAATTAAATATTTTACAAATTTATAAAAAATTAAAGATTAACAAAAAGCTCATTTCATTATAATGAGAAAGGTGTACTTTACTTCTATAAAAAATTGCAAACATTTATCTATAACAGATTTTGAGAAAAGATACATCGAAGAGGCCAATTTAACATTTTCGGACTTGGGGTTGCAACTCCCCTAAGAATGAATATCAATGCAAATAAAATAATAAATAAAATAAATAAATAAATATATTACCTGAAGCTCGAAAAAGAACAAATATGAAAATTAATCGACATATATTATAAACTTCCATTTTTTGGAAATTTCCGATGCTTTATGCAAATTCAGAAAATTAGTTCTTTTCGCACGATATATCAATTTAAATTACTAATAATTTTCTCATCGCTTATATAAATAAAATATATCCACCTTGAAGTGTGCGTCTAAGCTCAATTTTTAAGAGAAAATAATTTTCCCCTATCTATGTATACTCCATGGCATGTGGATGTTACGTAGGTAACATCGGTATTTATCAGTAGCAAATTGCTATAATCGCTGCAGGAAGTATGCACTACAGATGAGCCTGATAAAATATTTCCTGTTTTCTATAATTCTTAAATGACTCATTATCCGTTTAAATGAATATTCTTCGAATGAACGACCCATCAATTAATACTGAATGAGATTATATCTTAACAGAAGTCTATAGTTAGCAGTCGCGTGTTCAGATTTTTTTATGGATTTTTTTTCCGGAGGAAGTTACAGAATATCATGCTGCCATCATCCTTTCCTGCGTTTAAATGGGAAATTAATAAATACTGACCTTCCGGAAACAGTTCCCCTTTTGGTTATTCGAAAAAAATGTACGGATGTTCGCAAGTTTCGATGAAGAGAAGTACAAAATTCGCCAAGGGAAAAAAATAGAAGCAGATATGATGCATAGATGAGATAAATCGATTAGATTAGCGTTTAGGGTAAGACTTAAGAACAATGTGCGGTTTCTCGCCAAACTGGGAAATTGCGCCAATCATCCAAAAAGTCGCCAAATATCCGCCATCTTGAATGGTTTCAAGATGACGGCGATTCTACTGACAGCCGTAACAAAGAAATGTAAATAGTAAATAAAATTGGAAATAGCACAGAAAATTGCAAATACTGCATAAAATTGTATGAAATTTAACATGAATTTTCTGACATTCTGGCACAAATTAGAAATTCTGGCAAAGTTTTAGGGTTGCCTACAAAATGAAGAAGGTTACCACATTTGGCGATAAATTAATTTGGCGCGGGAAAAGAATTCAACTTGGCAGACCGCACATTGTTCTTAAGTCGAGCCGCGTTTAGTTTTGAAGCTACGCTACAGCCATTTGGATGAAGTCTTCGCAATATTAAATTGTGATATTGAGTCGGCACACTGTTTTACACTTCCACACCATCGCAACAGGTTCATTGAATTCATTTCAGTTTCAAACACACAATCAGTCTGCTGGGATCGGGTCTCTAGATCTAATGACTCTCTGGTCTCTGCTACCATCTCTTCTTTGGTCTCTAAGATTTTGCCAGTAGGCCACGTGAAGTAGAGGTGGGTAAAGCAACATCCAAGTATTAAAGAGAAGAACGAACCGTTTCTTCCCCAATGAGAAAACTAGCCACAAATTTTCTGCAGTTCTAAGTTTCGAAAAGAAATGGAGGTAATTATTATTATTAATAATAATATATGTTTTAATCTCTTTTAATTTGTTATAAATATTACCTTCCAGATTTCAGTACTTTTTATTTTGATTGCGAGAGGGAAAAAGAGGGGAAGTATGAGAACATAATTTACATTTTTGCGTCAGATATTTTTATCTGAGGGAGATGTTTTCCTAACCCTACTAGCACAAGATATTGTACGATATCCTCACGATGTTATTCGATATTCTGAATACCGCTCAATATCGTGAGGATATCGTAGCAATATTGTACAGCATCTTGTGCTAATAGGGAAGTTTTTGATAGAAATTACTTTCCACAAATAGAATAGCTATGAAAAACGAGCAAAGTTCGTTCGTCCATTTCTCTTCCTATTTCAAGGAAAAAAGAAAATTCTTCTAAAAACATAACAATAACCAGCGGGAGTGGTCTCCCCTAAACTTTCTCGTATACTTTCTAAGTGGAGATTCGTCAAAATCTCGAGTTCGAATTTTTTTTGACGATTACAATACTTTCTCTTTGTATATTTCGTATACGAGAAAGTAAAACAAAAAAACAAACAAACCTGAAATCAAATATCTGTTGCCACGTTTCAAAAAAATATTACTTTGAAGCAGGCGCGATAAAATAGGTAATGCAATCAATACTAAAGCGAAAACTCTGCTTTGGAATTGAATTCCCAAGAAAACAATTTATACTACCACAACCGTAACAATTGCAAAAGCGCGTGAATAAAAGATTTGCTGAAATAATGAGATCAGTTTGATTTACAACAATAAAAAAATTGTTAACAATTGATGCTTGAAAACATTATTTATTGTTGTAAAATTTACAAGATTTTTAGAATTTACAGATTGCTACCAGTACCCATGCGCATGAGAATCGGATTAAAGGAAATTGAATATGCAATTTGAACGCCTCTTTTTGACGGATTTGGCCCAAACTTTTATACGGATCTACATTCATAACGATAAAACTGTGTACCAAATTTTATCCATTTAGATATTCAAGTTTTTGAGTTATAGCGTTCACATGACCGCGGACATACAAATAGACAGACTTCCCGTTGACGGATTTTGTCCAAAATTTGATAGAAACTTACACATTATGTTTAAAGACCACATATCAAATTTCATCCCCGTAGCTCTAACAGTTTTCGAGTTATCGTGTTCACAGACAGACACACACACACAGAAAGACACATAGACAGACACACACACACAGAAAGACACATAGACAGACACACAGACATAATTCCAAAATTGTGTTTTTCGGACTCAGGGAGGTCTAAAACGTGGAGATTCGTCAAAATCTCGAGTTCGAATTTTGTGACGATTACAAAACTTTCTCTCTGTATACTTCGTATACGAGAAAGTAAAAAGAATGGTCATAAAAACAAACATCATTGTCAGTACGCTTTGAGAAATGTCTAAGAAAAACAATAAGTAACTTTTCGTTGATCTGATCCGTTTTTTTTTACTTTCTCGTATACAAAGAGAAAGTATTGTAATCGTCAAAAAATTCGAACTCGAGATTTTGACGAATCTCCACGTTTTATATAGACCTCCCTGAGTCCGAAAAACAAATTCTGAAATTATGTCTGTCTGCGTGTCTGTGAACACGATAACTCGAAAACTATTAGGGCTACGGAGGTGAAATTCGGTATGTGATCTTTACACATAATTTTTAGGTTTCTATCAAATTTTGGACCAAATCCATCGAAGGGTTGATTGTCTGTTGGTCTGTATAATCACAATAACTTCTTAACAAAATTACTTAGTTAAATGAAATTTGGTATGTGGCCTTCTTACCTTAATTGTAGATTTGTGTCCAATTTTTGTGTCAATCGGTTAAAAAAAGACGTTCAAATTGCATAATTAATTTTTCTAATCCGCTTCTCCATGCGCATGCGTACTGGTAGCAATCTCTGTGCACGTAAGAGTGGAACCTAGCAGAGTGTGATAGATGCGTTTTAATCGGTACGCATCTCTTTGAATTTGATTCCTTACCTAAATATTTTACAATCACTTTAATCTACAATAAAAAAACTTCTGATAGTCATTGGATTCTGGGTTACAGTAGGTTCGGATTTTTTTTTATCCACTCGGGGTGAGGGGAAACAGCATCTTTTTGGGGAAATATATGAGAAAGTGTAGGGTAGACAACTCCCGCTAGTTTCTTTTTGTAATTTATTTTCAACAAATGTTTCGGTTTTGTTTTCCGAAATTAAAGTAACACCCACCACTGATGGGAAACATGGTGATGCATGAGTTAAAATTAGGTTCATATGAATGTTTCATACGCAGGAAACTTTTTTTTATTGAATGAATATTCATAAATTTTTGTATCTAAGCTTTCTTTAAGAAATTAAAACACATACTTATACGCACACAAAGAACAAGGTTGTATAACGGAGAATTTTTTTTTAAATAAACAATATAAGCACCAACGCACATGATCGAAATTGCCTACAAATTATGTAGAGCACCATAAGTAGGATCAAAACACTTTCCTAGTCATTACATACACCTCATATCAAAAAGATGAGGGAAGAATTTAGGTAAGGCGGTTAAGTCGGTACCGATTTTACACCACAAACTGATTCTGAATTGGAACATTTCTTCTACTATAATTTTCCTTTTTTTATGCTATTGTAAAATATCAAGATGTTTAGTGGACTTTTCCCTTTAAATTTGCATGTAAAAGTTCTTGAAACTACACAACTGGCCAAAAGTATTGCAAGATTGGTAAAATAAGAAACATTTGAAGTTAATTTGAATACAATGATTCCCAATCAGTTGTGGAGAATAAGAAACATTTGAAGTTAATTT